>JAJEKB010017496.1:0-30849 GCA_022393335.1 Macrotrachela quadricornifera
ACAAATTTTACGAAATATTTAATTTTCATATTTCTCCTTTTTTTTTTTACTTTGTAATAATAAATAAAAATCAATAGTATTTCAAAAATTCTATGCCACTTTTTTATGATCGTAGTTTTTTTGAGGTTTCAAGAATTTCTATAACATAGCAAAAAAATTATTTCTTGTTGTATAATGTTTTTTTTTTGTTCAAGTCAATGAGTTCTGCAGTAGAATACGATGAAAATCTTGCTTAGTTTTGATTGATTATCTGATATTTCTTGTTCATTAGACTCAAGCAAAAATCTTAATTACCGGATGAGACAAAATTTGGCGTGAGAAGCTGTACAATTCATATAAGATCATTTTCCTTCCAAATGCACTTTTTATTTCGAAAATAGATAAAATTTAAAGTGATCAAATTTCGACCGTGCGAAAATTGGTTCTTCACAATTATTCTTTGTTGATATTTCATTAGATTGAATGCATGTGATTCTATCATAAATTTTAGTTCGCAGAAATAAAATTTTATTTATTTTTACCATTATGGCTTTCATTTATATATGCCATTCTAGTAAGTTGAGGTATGTTCAGATTTCCAAAAAAGGAAATTTCCAGAAACTTTCTATACTTACCATTAAACGAAAGAAATTACGCGGAATATTCGGAAATTTCTGCGCCCTCTTCACAAACCATCAATGTGTCACAAAAGAAATTGTCAAAAAATTATGGAAATTACTGGCAAATTTCCATCATTATCTCATATATAGATAAAAAAATGAATGAAATTACTTCCAAAAATATTCTAATCTGAACCTAATTTAATGTATTTATTTCATGAAATTTGTTTCATTTACATAAACAATACAAAACATAGCTTTATGTATTTCAAGTAATTCTAAATATAATTTGTGTTTAAACAAGCTTGAAACATGTTTCATGATTACATAAATAGTTTTGTTCTATGCATTTTAATCATCCCTATCTTAAAGCAGAATGTAAAAAAATTATTTTTATCCTATTCTATTTCAGAATAATAGTGTAGAGTTACTCTGTTCTATATAAGCATCTCTAATTTATATCTTCGCATATATTTTTTAAAAAATTTATTTTATAAATGACAATAAATTTTTTGTTTCTTTAGATATCTGATGATAATCTTATTAGAAAATTCTTTTTTTTTTATTTTCTCATTTTTCTATTTGATAATTTTTGAATATTATCTACCTCCTGTTCATATATAATATTACATTTTAATATATCTTAATTCAATTTGTACAAATATATATATATATATATTTGTTTTTTTTTCTTTATATAATATCTCGATAACATATCATTTTTATTGAGAGAAATAAATTAATATATAGTTGTCAGATACACTATTGAATGAAAGATAAACAATATAACATCTTCAATTATATTTATGATTCATTTATAAGCATGTGTTAGTTTTTTATTGACAAACAAAAAAAAAAAGAAAAAGATAATGACAAAGAAGATAAGTGTTTCATCAACATAAAAAAAAAAATAAAATAAAATAGCAAATATGAGTGAAGGACAACGAGATGATGCTACTCTATTACGATCAACAAGTACTGATGACCAACAACAACGTCATCACCAAGCTATACTTCAAACAAATCCATCAATAATTAGTTTTGAAAGTGTTAATTTACCTCGAAATATTATTGATGTTTTTGATGAGGTTTATTCAAATCAAGCTCATCGACAATGTATTGATAGAAGTTATTTTACATTACTTTCATTAACATTAGCCGTTATTTTTTGGATAGCTCATTGGTTAACATATAATCGTTGTGAAAATATAAAAGAACCACAATCAAATACATATCTTTGTAATGTTGTTATTTTTTTTGAAGTATTAACATTTATACTTGTTGGTATTTCACCATTTTTATTCTTATTAACAATTTATTCCTGGATACATTATTCATGTTATAATCCATTTGATAAAATACGTAATAAATTTGTTGGATTTAAATTAGAAGGAGATCAATGGAAACAACAATTAGATTATTATTATAATAAAAGAAAATTTTCATTTTGTAATTGTTTTCGTAATAAACAACGAAAAGAATTAAATGATCGTGGTTATGGTTATATTATATTATCACCATATGGAATTGTTATTGATGAATTAATTTTTTTAGGTTCTCGAAGAAATAAAATTAGTGATGGAATTTTATTAGATAATGATAAAATATTAAAATTATCTTTTAAAAAAATTCTTACAAGACCTTGGAAAACATCTATTTTAATTTATTTATCTGATGATTTATATAATCAACCTATTATGGAAGAACTTACGAAATTATTAAAAATCCAAATTAATATTAATTCTATTCTTCCAGTTCATTATTAAATATTTATTTCAGTCGAGTTTTTTTCTTTTTAAATTTATATCAATAAAAAAAAATACAATATTTTAAAAGAAAATTTTACATAATATTGTTTCACTTAACAATACTCATCATATATGAAGAATTATCTAGTATTCACATCAGATTTCATTATTATTAAAAATCAATTTTGTTCTTAAATTAATCTTTTTCAGCAAAGATATGCATTTGAATTCTTACCAAAGTATAGAAAATGTTTTCAAAAAAAAAAAAAATCAAATATGAATAGAATATACATATATAACTATAATTAAAATACTCAGAATATCTTCGAGTACATAGCTGTAAGTTAATGTGTAGTATTTTCAAGGTACTATCATCATTAAGATATATAGTAATGAATAAAAATTTCCAGAGACCTATTTAAATCGAATCATGATTGTTTAACAAAGTTTAAAAAAAAACATCGAGTTAATATAAACGGAAGGAAAGTAGCAGCATGTCATACATTTTTTTAAAAAAAAATTATCCCCTACAATTAAATGACTGCTTATGATAGGCATGATATAATGATTATGTCAACTCTGTCGTTGGCATGCAACTAATGAATTTCTATTTTAAAAAGAAAAAAGGAGAGAGAATACTTAAAAGAACATGAAAAATTTGTGTTTTGAAAATTTTAATAGCATTTATCATTCCTTTGAATATCATAGTTTACAAAAAAAAAAAAAGAAGAGATAATGCAATAATATTACAATCATAATGTCATGCTAACATCAAATAAGACCGCTCACCGGAAAAAATGCCATTCACTTTTATATTTTTGCAAAAGAAAAAAACAACTTTTTTTCCTAGTAATAATAAATTTAGAAATCTATCTAAAACAATATTTTCTCAACATGTGAATTTATTCTGTTTCATCTAAGTAAATCAAAGAAGACTAATTTATATAAAAGCTTATATTTCAAATAAGTAATTCTTCAAAAACAACATGCTTATAATTTTTTTTTCATAAAGTTATATGCCTTCAAGTATTTTCTTATAATTCTCATATCATTTACGTTTAACGAATAGTCTTATTTTTCCTTTTTTTTTTTTTTTTCTTAATGTCGATATTTTATACGAGTAGGTAATGGAAGTGATCTTTGTTGGTTTTTTTTTGCAGACAAAATTTTCAAGAGAAATAAAATCAATAGATTTTTCTCGGCAGGATTTTTTCCTGTTAAACACGAGAAGAAGAAGAAAAAAAAAACAAGGTAAGAAACTAAAATTTTATCACGACTATGTCTTACTTTACATGGGAAGTAGCTTATAGATCTACTAAAGGAAGGATGAACTCATTATTTTATTCGATCTCATTCGTCTTGATTTTCTTTAAACATCAACGAATAAATAATAATAAAGAAAAAAGTAAGATTTATTAATTATTTTCTATTATATTTTGTTTATAAAGCATTTACTTTTTTTAAAAAGTTTTATTTATATATTTCAAATAAATATTTGTTCTTTATTTTTCTCATTATTTGATTATTAGTTTCTCTTCTTTGCATTTGTCACTACTTAGTTTGTTTTTTCATAACGGAAGTTTATTATTATTATTATATATATATACACACATATATATGCATTTAAATCATTTTCATTCATTTTTTTTTTCTGATTTCAATAATAGATTTAGCCAGACCGAACAATTGAAACTATTTAACACATCTATAAAATATGACAATATTTGAGAATACAACGATAATAATGATTCAACAATCTCTATCAGAATCATCGTATAATACATATGATGATAATAAAGATATAATATGGCCAACAGTTGTTGGTATTTTTGTAGCACTAGCATTAGGTTGGATGATATGTCGTTATAAATGTTCATCAAAAGAACGATCTCCACATATTGTTCGTTGTTGTCCAAAATCATTATGTAAAAATATTCGATTATGTTGTATGTGTATATTTAGGTATTTAATTACTTGATTATTAATTACTGATAGAAAAAAAACACACCTATATTTTTATTTAGAATAAATCAAGAACAACAATCGATTCCTGATTTCCGAATAGCAACAAATAATAAAGCAAGGTATTAGTCAATCAATTATTTCAAATATTTTTATTTATTTAAATTTTTTTTTTTTATAAAAGAACATCTGATCATAGTATACAAGAAATTCCATTTCTTGTTCATAATCATTCAGTAAATCGTTCATCTTTAGCACAAGTATCTCAACAATGGCCACCACCATTTGTTCTTAATCAATCACCTTCATTTCCATTATCAATAGCAGTTCAACCAATAAATACAACATCACAACCAAAACGACATCCATTACGTCGTGAATCTACATTAACTGGACTTTCAAATGAAAGACGAGAATCATCTTTATGGCCATTTCGTACGATTAATGCAGTATTTCATAAACAAACTAGTGAAATCAAAGATAATGATCTCTTTTTTAGCGCTTAAATACTTTATGTTTCACCATTTATATTCAATTGTTTTTTTTTCATATAGAATTATTTAATACTATCAGCACAATATAATGTAGTGTAATATATAAACACTTAAACACTTATACAAGCATATGAATCAAACAATAGTAGAAGGTTGCTTGACCTTGAAAACATCATCATACGCAATAATGATTTTTCAAAATTTAATACAAATTTCATTTCTTTTCAATATATATATATATATATATATTTAACATATGTTAATAGGTACCTTTAGATTAAACCTATGGTTCATTAACATCATTATTAATACTAAAGAAAATCGATGTTATCTTTTCACTAAAGGATTATTAGTTTTAATTAAAAAAAAAGTAAGATAGATAACCTGATAAATTAATATATTTTAGTTATTTGAAATAAATTAAAATAAAAAATTATAAAACATAATCTACCTTTTTTTTCTTCGATTGATAATAACATATAATCTAATTATTGTATCTAACAAATAAGAGAAAGACAATAAATTTGTATTTTTCCGATGATATAATCAATTGATAAAGGTTAAATTATATAATTTATATCTTATTCTTAAATAAAGTTTTATTATCGTAACATTATTGAAAAGAGCAATAGAAATTCAATACGAAATATCTTTTTTTATTCAAATATATATTCAAAATCATTTGATAGTGGTCGCTAATTTACGATACAATCGAGAAATAATACAATTTTTTCGAGTTTATTTTTCTATTGATATAAATTTTATTTTTCTTGAATTATATAAAATAAAATTTAAATTGATAAATAAATAAAAAATTTTGATTAATAATTTTATTGACTATTAATAAACCAATAATATATTAAAGAAATGTAAATATGACATTGAAAGGATATCTTACTTTCTTTTATTTATTGACATTGAATTTATCAGAATAAATCAATAAGACTCTCAAGATCTGATCGAAAGTTGATCAACAAGCATGAACAATGATAAATGATGATCAAGTAAACAAACAAAATTTTTTTTTTCTTTTTCATTAATCAATTATTTACATACAACAACAACAAAAAAAACCACATATATATGTATATGTTCTTTGTAGCTTCAAATTTGTCTTTATCATCCTCATCCAAATCAATCTCATCGATATACACGTCAAATAATACGAATAACTGATAAAACAACATGTCGAGAAGTTTTAACACATTATATTCCTGAACCAAATACAGCACGACTTGTTGAAACATGTCTTGGATTTGGTAATATATTTAAATTTATTTATTAATTATTAAATTTCTCTAAGATAAATAAATGAAAAGAAAAACAACTTTTCAATTGATATTTTGAAAAATTCTTCATATAAATAATCTAGAATATATTTATTTATTTTATTTAGAACGAGAAATTGCACCGAGTGATTGTTTATTCGATGTAATTACTCGCAATCAAGCTATTGAAGAATTCAAAATTGTTGTACGACGTTTACACGGTATGTTAACAGTTTTTTGTTCTTACGTAGAAATAACTGAGATCAACTATTACATTGAATGTAATAGAAGCAATAAATAGAACGCTTTTCTTTTTCTTTTCTTCTCTCAAGTGAGTTCCTGTTCTTCTATTGAACATAGAATTTGGTGTTCTTTTCCTTCTCGCTTTTTTTCCCCTATGTATTGCAATCGTCGTCATCGAACATAAGAGCAGTAGCATTTATATATATATATATATATATACATACTCAAAATGGATGAACGAGAGAAAAAATGTGGAGAAAAATGTTTGACCCTTCTATCGTTGTCGTTGTATATATGTTCACCTTGTTCTTGTTCTTCTCTTTTTTGAGACAACAACAACCATCATCATCATTATCGACGGCGGACAACGATGCGTTCTCCAACTCTTAATAATAATCATTCATCACCAAACGATATGAACAATAAACAACAACAACAACAACAACAACAGCAGCAGCAGCAAACGAGTGGAAATGGAGTAAAGATAATAAATAAATAATATATTTTTTTCTAAAATAATTCTTATTTTTAGTTTGCTATTAGTAGTTTATCAATGGATTTATCATTATCTGAATTACAAGAAATGGCAGCTCGTCAACAACAACAAATTGAACATAATCAACAATTATTACTTGCACGTGAACAACGTTTAAAATATCTTAAACAACAAGAATTAAAACAACAACAAACATCACATGATAGTTTACGTCTTAAACGTTTAAAAGAACATATTGAACAACAAGAACTTAAACATTTACGTTTAAAAACTTTACAAAATCAAATAAATCAACAAAGAAATTCTAATTCAACACTTGGTTTGTTTTTTAAAAAAACAAAACTATTTATTTTAATTAATCTTTTTTTTAGCAAATGAATTAGAAATTTTAAAACAAATTTTTTTGGATAAAGAACATGAATTAACATTAGCATTAAATAAAGTTGATGAATTAACTAAACAACTTGATCAATTACGAAAAATAAAAATAACAACAAATAAAGAACAATCACAAAATCGAAATGAATTAGATAAATTAAAACAAGAATTAATGGTAAATAAAAAGAAAAAAGATATTATTAAATTATATCTATCGTTTTTTTTTTCTTTCTTAAGATACGAAATAAATTAAATGAACAACAAAGTCGAAAAATAGCTTATCAACGTGAAGTTTATGCATCGAAACAAGCCGAATTAAATCAATTAGATCATCGAATAGAAGAACTTCAACAACGTTTAAAAAAAAAACGTACATTAGTATCAAATCGTTCATCAATACCAACACCATCAACAACCGCTATTGTTGAACCATTTACTTCAACAACAGGTTATCGAACTGCTTTTGATACTGTACAAGATACTTTAAATAATGTTAAAATAGCTGAAATTGAAAAACGTATGGTACAATTAGCTAATTCATTTAATACAACATCATCATCATCACCAACTAATCTTAATGATCAAATTAATAATTCAAATAGTCCAAAAAAGGTTTTTATTTTACCAATAGTTTCTTAGAATCGAGTTAATCTATATATATAATTTCATATAAGAACTAAAAAAAAATCTATTATTTGAAAGTTATAAATCTTAGATAAATACAAAACATGATTAAGAAAAATTCTATTAATTTACATAATACTTTTTTTGTATAGAATAATGGTACATCATCATTAACTCATCAATCTAAAATTGCATTTGCATCAAAAAGTGAAATAGCAGCAACATATATGGCACGTTCATCAAATCAATCAACATCTCCATCATCATTAAATAAAGTTCTAACAGATCCAAATGATAATACAATAAAAACTGATCAACAATTATTACCACCTAATCTTCGTTTAAATGATGATATACTTTCTGTTCATTTTAATAATGTAACATCAACAATAAAAAAACGTCATTCATTATCAGATCCAGCTGATTCATTAATAAAATATCTTTCATCAAATGTTTCAACAAATAATAATATACAATCTCAACCAATTCAAGTTCGAGATGATTTATCAAATCAATTATTAAATGATACTAAAGTTTCACCTGTACAAACAGTTGTTGCTTATGAAAATCTTATTGATATTCAAACAAATCTTAATCATAAATTAAATGAAGAACAACAACAACAACAACAACAGCAGCAGCATCATCATCATCATCAACAACAACAGCAACAATTAATGATGGAATCAATGATTTCTGATACAGAATCTGAAGGTGAACATTCTGATGGTATTGAATCTGCTATATCATCACCAACATCAATTGCAACAACAGTAATAACATATAATCTTAATCTTAAATCTTTATTAAAAACTCCAACAACACCAAAAAATTTAACAAGACGAGTTATGTTTGATCCATTAGCACTTCTTCTTGATGCTGCTGTTGTTGGAGAACTTGAACTTGTTATTAAAGCAGCAAAAGAGGTTAGAAATAAAATAAAATCAAAAATTATTTTTATTTTTATTATTTTTCAAGGTTGAAAATCCAAGTCAACCAAATGATGAAGGTTTAACAGCATTACATAATGCTGTATGTGCATCAAATTTTGAATGTGTCAAATTTTTAGTTGAATTTGGTTGTGATATTAATTTTGCTGATAATGATGGATGGACACCATTACATTGTGCTGCATCATGTAATAATACACCAATGGTTCAATTTTTAGTTGAACATGGTGCTTGTATTTATGCAACAACTATTCGAGATAATGAAACAGCAGCTGAAAAATGTGAAGAAGAAGAAGAAAATTATACAACGTGTTCACAATATCTTTTATGTAAGTTAGAATAATATATGATTAGAATATCGTTTTTATTTTCGATTAATATCTATTTTAATAATACATCAGTTTTGGATCGAGAAAATGTTAATTAAACGAATGCGTGAAGTACGCATTCAACATTAGTTTAAGATCAGCTCTTCCGACTAGAGTTATAACAAATTTGATTACTTATAAAATATATCTTATTTAGTTGTACAAAATGATTTGGGTGTAATTAATAATGGCTTAGTTTATGCTTTATATGATTATGAACCAAATAATTCTTTGAATGATACAATGGATAATGAACTTGCATTTAAAGATGGTGATCAATTAAGAATATTAAGACGTGGAGATGAAAATGAAAATGAATGGTGGTGGACTAAACATGAAGCAACTCAACAAGAAGGATATGTACCACGAAATTATCTTGGAGTATGTTATTCAAATTTTTATATATTAAAAATATTATTTTTATCTGATTTTATTCTAGCTTTATCCAAGAGTACGACCAGGTTCAATGGCTTCAACTAGTTGTTAGTGCCTTTTAATTGCTGTGGTTTTTTTTCCTCTAATTCTCAGGTTTTTTCTCTTCTTTGTATAAATAATAATGATGATGATGTGCTGATTCTTTTCTTTTTTAATATTAGTGGCGACAAGCATCATTTTCTTGATGCATAATTCTCTTTTTCCTCTCAGTTTTTTTTTTTTTGTTGTTTGTTTGGTTGGTTTTTCTTTTTCTACTTTCTTCAATCAAAATTCTAATAAAGAAATATTTACGGAAGAGAAAATTTTAATATTTTCTATGTTTTTCTTTTTGTCTTATTGAACAAATCTTTATAGAAAAAAATATATAATTATAATGAGAAAAGAATTAACAATAAAACAAGATGATTTTTGGCGTTTAATCAATCGAGAAAAGTTTCTTTCACTATATTTTCATGTTGGACTACGATATCGTATACGTATGTATTTTGATTTTTTTTTTTTTTAAATGAATAGAATAAGAAAAAAATTAAACTAATTTCATTATTATTTAGCTGCAACTAATAATGATTGTATTTATATACAAGTCAATTGTGATGATAAAATAATCGGTGAACATGCTGAAGTAAATTTAAATAAAATAATAAAATGTATATTTTTTTTTCGTATTTTTTAGCAATATATTTTATCTTATCTTGAACCAAAACATTCAAAATCAATAAGTTATCCACCACAATATAAACAAATATTATGTGATGATGAATTATTAAATCGTTTAATGAAAGAATATTTAGTTCATATTGAAATTGAAGATAAAGATAATTCTCATAAACTTATATTTCGTTCATCAACATTAACTGTTTTATTTTTGGCAATAGATGATTTTCGTAAAACTATATCAAATATTCCTGAATCAGATACATCAATTATAATTGATACAAAATCAGCATTAGAATCTTTATCATATAATTTTGAAAGTCAATTAACAACATTTAATGAACAAGATCAATTTGATGAACAAGAACAAGCTTCACCAATAATGAAAAATTATAAAATAAAAAAAGATAATGATGATAATGAACAACAACAACAACAACAAGAAGAAAATTTTTTTCCTTCTCGTATAAGACAAGAACCACAATTAAAAATTGCTTTTCCCGGTGCTGAGTAAGTTTTATAAACAATTTATCTATTTTTATATTTTTTATTTATTATTAAAGACCAACTGCTCGTGAAACTGCTTTAAATGAATTTATAGTTAAACCTAAAAAACAAAATATTCATCATCGTCAACATAATAATCGTCAACAAACATCTGATATAAATGATAATGATCTTGTACGTGAATTACGTCAAAAATTAAAAGGACGAACTTTACGTGATGTTATTATTGATGGAGCAAATATTGGACGAACGTATAGATTAGTTATTTTCTTTTAACAAAAATTTTTATATTTTATTATTTTATATAGATATGGAAATTCAGAATTTTCTGCACGTGGTATTAAATTAGCTGTTGATTTATTTCAATCATATGGTTATCCTGATTCAAAAATAGTTGTTATTTTACCAGCACATTATTTATCAAAAGATAAAGATCATGTTTTTCCAGATTTACTTCGTCGAAAAATAGTTCATAAAGCATTTCAACAAAAAATTGATGATCAAAATAAACGATTTTATGATGATAGGTTAAAATATATAAAATATTTTATATAAAAAAAATTTCCTTTTTATTTTTTGTAATTAAAGATTAATTGTTGATGTAGCTGTTATGCGTAATGGTGTTATTTTATCTAATGATTTCTATCGTGATTTACTTCAAGATTCAGGTGATGCTGTACGTAAAACAATACGAGAAAGGTAAATATTATTTTGAATTAAAACAAAAATATATATATAAAATTATAGATTATTATGTTATCGATTTATTGGTGATAATTTATGTTTACCTAATCCAGTATCTGAAGGAGGTTTACCACTTGATGTATTTCTGTCTATGTGAAGAAAAAAAAAAAAAAAAAGAATTTTTTTATTATTTCTCGGATTTTGTTTATTTATAAATAAAAAAATTTTTTTATACACATTCTGTTCAATTTTATTTTTATCAAAAAATATTCACAAATTTGTAAATTAAAATTTTTTTTTCTCTTTTAAGTTACATTTTCTATAGGATGTTGATTATATGTATTATAAGGAGTTTGTGATGATAAATCATTATTAGTTAATATTGGTTGTTGTCCATTAGATATAATATTTGTATTTTGTAAAGGTTGTTTTAAATGAAATGTTTGATAAGAAGGAACTGTTAAATTTTTTGAAGGAAATTGTTGTGTAGAAACATGTGAAATTAATGGTGGACCAAGTTGTGGTAATTTTCGTCGTACTTTTATACGATTTATTGATGAAGCGATTTGATTATCTGTTGGATATGTATTCATATTATCACTTTTATACCAAAGATTATTTAATGAATCTCGTCGTTGTCGTGATGAATTTGAAGTACCTAATGTTGATAATTGTTCATTATTTTCTTGTTCATCATCGGATGAAACTGATGGAATATCTTCATCATCATAATCATATTGATCATTATCATTTCGTGGATATTTTCTCATTGGCATTGTTGATGATGCTTTTTCATACCAACTTTTATTTGGTGTTGGTGTACGTGCTTTAACTAATACTTGTTCATCAAAATTTACTGATTTATTAAATATTACTGGTCGAGGTTTAAAATGAGAAAGTGTTTCAGGTCGTCCTCTTTCATCAAAATATGATTTTTTTAATGCACTTTTTACATAATTTGGTGGTGGTGGTGCAGTAATAACAACAACAGGTGGAGCTTGTACCATGGAATAATCATCATTAACATATAAACGTTCAATAGGTATATGATTATGAGGTATAATACTTGCAGTTGGTTGTGTGCAACCCATAATTAATAAATATATATGCATAAAATATAATATTAATCAATGAAAAACTAGAAATATATTATGTATATATGTAAAAATATTTATTGACATTAATTTTTTTTTGCACTAATACTAATGAATGACAGATGAAGCCAAGAAAAATTCATTTTTTTTTTCTTTGATATTTTTTAATAAGATAAAATATTCAAAAATGATAAAAACTTACAATGAAATGATTTGTATTATTTGTCAATAAGGTCACACACATTCAGGTCAAATAAAAACTTTTACTATCAAATCAAAAAATTTAAAATATAACGTATTCATAGCGTATCTAGATCAAGTAACTTAAATTTCAAAGTATGTAAAATTTAGATATAAAATGAATATAGAAGATGTTATTATAAGAACAAAGCATATTATTAGAAAACATTGACAATCTAATATTATTCAAACCAATCTGAGAGTTATTAAGGATGCTTTTTCATACGGTTCGAATAACATCATGTTTCGCTCTGAGTTTAGTTTGGCAGTGAAAGGTTTTATTTGACCTGAATATGTTTGACCTTTTGATAAACAATAGAAACCATTCTATTGTTAAATATAATTAAATAATTTAATTGAATATGATGAAAAATTTTTAATAAATTATTTAATATACAACTGATTAGAGAAAAAATAAATAGATATAATTGAATTAACTTACTCATATTTATTTGAAATAATATATAATATTCTTATATACCATTGTTATTAATAAAAATATGTATAGTTATGAAATCGAACATAATTAAACGATGCCGTAGAGAAAAATAAGTAATTTGTTTTAGTCGATTGCTTTATTTTATTTTTTTTCTTCTTTGCAATAGTAACAATCACGAGATCAAATCTTAATAGAATTATAATGCAAATGAAAGAGAAAATGAAGAAAAAAAATCTGATGACAATAAAAAGATTTTTTTATTTATAACATATGAAAAAAAAATAAAAGAACATGTATGAATTTATTAAAGCAGAACGTAAAATAAATAAATTCTTTCTTTATTTTATTTGTTTCAAATATTTTTCAAGTTGATTATGGACTTAAATGAATTTGATTGAAAAAGTTCAAGAACCTTCTTTTTTATTTATTTATTTCAAAAATAATAAAAAACAAAATTCCTTCTTCTATTTATTGAGTTCGTTAGAAAGTTATGTTTGATTAATAAAAAATCATTTCAACATATACTCTATTTGGGAACAATATTTTTGGTCAGTAATTATTTGTAAAATGAGCAGCTTTATGTTTATATATCAGTAAAAAAAACCTAACCATTGTATAAGCAAAATGCATTTAGCCTTTGCTGGCCTACCCTTTTTTCTTTTCTCGCCGATCAGCATTGTTTTGGCTGCTACTGGCAGTTTGTAGTGGTTCAAAAGAATGGCTATACCATCAACGTGTTTGCGTATATAATTTTTAAAATATGCTGAACAGTTACATTTGATTTTTTTCCAGTCTAAAAGATTGATCAATTCCAAACACCAAATATCTAATGATTTTTTAAATTGATGTAGTTTCTTGAATTCAAAGTTTTGATTTTCTTTTTTCTAAAATTCTTCCATTGCCATTCATTTCAAGATTTTCTCCTACAACTTTTTCATCAGATAGATCATTTCCATCTTGTTAATTCTTTGACATCAAATTAAACTTATAGTGAATATGTTAGTGAAGACGTGAGCTATCAAATCAATATTAAACCATATGATATATTTTGATAATCATTCATTTATTTTACTAACTGTTTAAATGATGGCCATTCTATTTTATCATCAACTTATATGCAAAATGGTTAATCTAATGAATAGATTTCTTTATTTTACTACTATTATAAGATGATTAGATTCAAATCATAATTGATTTTAATATTCAATATGTTGTATTTATTGTAAAAGTAAATATAAAGTTCTCTTTCAAATCTTAGCATTTTTAATAATCAGTTTCATTGTGATTTTCTTACAACTTTTGAAGATTGAGAGTTTTTTTTTAATCTATCTAGGGAAATCATCTTGTATGATTATAGCATTAATTATTCATTAGCAAAAGATGTAAAAAAAAAACAAGACAACTATAAACTGGATGATATTACGTAATAGTAATTAATAATTAGTTTAACGCAGAAAGTGTTTTTAATAAAGACATAAGTATTGCATTTTAGATAGGATTTTGTTTAATGATGAGTCAGTTTTATAAATAATGGATATAATGTAACACTAAAATTCTACTTGCTAAATTTTTATTGAAATAGATCAACAGAAATAATTAATTGTGATGATACATCAAAGTCTAATATTTTATCCATATAAATGTGATACAATTTTTTAAAATGAAGATTGATGTTTTTGGTTACGATTAAATATCAAAAAATCATTGTCATGCCTTTTCTAAGAATTTATCATTTATGGTATAGCATTTCATTCATTTTCCTGAAATTAAGTTTATCATGAAACTTTTAATTGAAACTGTATATTGATGCTTGATTTTATTTCGCCTACTTATATGCATCATGATTCAATTAGTATAACAGATTATAGGCATATGTATCGAACTCTGGTTGTGGAACTATCCAACGAATTAACACAGTATCGATCGTCTAGGTAATTCTCTAGCAAGGGTACGTCCCTAGATGTGTTCTGAGGATTCCAATTATTATTGCGTCAACTTACTATATCTAGGTCTCTGATATCAACTATGGAGGAATTATCAGCTGAAACTCCGTTTCTAGAAGATTAGAGTCAAAACATTGTTTCACTGGCGACTGAAGGATCTGTGAAAATGGCTACATACAGTTTTAAGGAAACTTTATGCTATTTTTTAATGAACATTCTCTATAAATGAATCTAGTAGAAGCAGAAGTGCTTTGAGTGGAGTTCAGAAAAAAATACTGCTCGCTCATTCTTCTCCTTCTTCCATCCATTAAATAATTGGAAGCCATTTTTTGACAAGCAACGTTTAAGAAAAAATTTTTAAAGTTTTTAAAATAAAAGTCAACTCCACCGCTAACTTATAGCGAGCTCGTAACATCCCTCATCCTCGAGAATGTTTTGAAGAAATACTGTATATATCTATCATGTTCGTGTGAAAAACTTCACAATAGTTGACTTCTTAAAATCTGATGATCAAAAAGTATTTTTTTTCCACTATGTATATGAATATCTTTTGTTGTTTTAATAAGTTGTCACTCAATATAAAGTCACAGGAAGATACAAGGGTAATTGAACTACTTGGCGATAGGCAATTAGTACTAAAGAATTATTCACAGGAATAAACAGTGTGCTCTTGTGAATAGCAGATAGGTATATATGAGAATAACAGTAAAATAAGAGCTTACTAGAAGGTAAGAGAAAGGCAGAAATCACTAGAATATACAAGTGAAGACACCATGACACACAGAGTGAAGAAAGAAAACGAATACACATGAAAATACTAGAATACATCCGAGTATAAAGATAGAACGAAACATAATATAGATGAAATACATATATGATGGCACCATTAAAGAATATTCATTAAAAAATAGCATAAAGTTTCCTTAAAACTGTATGCAGCCATTTTTATCGATCCTTCAGTCGCCAGTGAAACAATGTTTTGATCCTAATCCTCTAGAAACGGAGTTTCAGCCGATAATTCTTTCATAGTTGATATCAGAGACCTAGATATAGTAAGTTGATGCAGTAATAATTGGAATCCTCGGAACATACCTAGGAACCTACCCTTGTAAGTATTTCTTGACGTATATAATCAATTATGGAAGCATTTTAAGGATCCGGTTACTTCCAAACATCATTAATTTTTTTCAGATGCTTGGAGTTATTTAGTTTTTGAATGATTTATTATATTATACACAGATATACTATAGCTAATCCTAAAACCGCTTGTTTTAGTATACTTTTACTCTCTGTTATCAATTGACTGATAATGACCGAATCCGAATGCTCACGTTTTTATACATGTCTAGAAAATTATCAATGGATAACAATAGAATAAGATATAAATAGTTGATAATTAACTAACAAAGTCACAATTAGTTAATGCCATTCGATTCACTAATACAAATAAATAGTTGATACATTTATAATTAAATCTCAATAGTTTATTGTTATACTTTTTCATAACAAATAATAATATTCATTAACAAAATATATAAAATAAAGGCGACATCTACCCTATAATGCATACATACTTCAGAGAAAAATAAACCTTCGCATAAGATTTTATAACAAAAATAATAAATCTTTATGAATATTAGTAATATCCTATTATGAAATAAATTAAAGGTTATCAGATTAATTTTGATTCGATATTATATCTGTCAATGACATCTATCAATCAATCTTTATTGGTTGTTTTCATTATACTTTTAATTTCGGATAAAATTTCATTTGTTGTATCTATTAATTCTTGTAAATGAACAAACATTTCTAAACTCAAAAAAAAAAGAAACATGTATAATCAAACTAATATGTCAAATACTCGTCGAATACCAATATCTAATAATAAATCTCGTTCATCATCTTCAACAATTTTTAAACGTCAATCATCTGATCATATTCCATTATTAAGTACAAATTCTCGTCCATTATTAAATAGTACAAATCTTTCACAACGATCTATAATTAATAATAAAACAAAACGTAAAATGGATGAATATGATAATGATTCATTTGAATATGATGTTCCAACTAGTAATTATGCTTCTTTACGAAAACAACAACAACAACAAACACAATCATCAATTATAAAACGTATTAAACCAGAACAAGCAATTACACCAGTTTGTTTTAATTTTTAAAAAAATTTCAATTAGATTTTTTGTATAATAATAGAAAAAGAAAATTTTACCAGAAGATGGTTCTTTACGATTAGTTACATCAACAGTTCAAGGAATGAAACATTGGACAAATAAACATTTACCATATCCAATTTTATTTGAAATTTTTGGTAAATTTGAAATTTATCATCTATATTAAATAATTATTTTTAATTATTTAAGGTAAACTTGATTCTCAAATAACATCATTATCATCAACAAATACACGTCAATTTTCATTAATTGATGAAAAAGATCGTATTGAATGTATATTTGCTGAAATGGATCAAACATTTTCTAATATTGATAGAGATGTTCAACTTCGGTAGGAATATTAAAATAATTTATTTAAATTTATTTAGTTTTTTTTTTTCATTTTATTTAGTGTTATTTGTCGACTAGAACATGAAAGTAATATAGCTCGTTGTATAGCCATTCGTGTAGCAAATAAAGATGAATGGCATGAAAGACGTTCTATTATTAAACAATGTGATGTACAATTAAATGAAGATGATGTTAATTCAAAAAAATTCAAAAAAAATAACAAAAAATTACAAAAATAATTCTTTTATTTATAGAAATAACTTTTATTTGTTTGTTTTTTTATCTGTATAATTGTCAAATATTATGATTTATTTATAGGCAGATATAATAGAACATGAACTATTTATTTTATTTTTCTAGATGCCTGATGATAAAGAAGCACCAGTATATACAGCTGAAAAAATTCTTCATAAACGAATACGAAGAGTAAGAATAAATGTGTTTATTTTATGTTAAATAAATTAGGAAACTAGCTTATGTGATTACTCAGTAGGACAGTAACAGTTACCAGCTCTTAGCATCACTCTCAAAGATGCGAGATAGAAATTGGTTACCAGGATTTGCAATCGTTCTAACTCGCCTAAAGCTTCGCTGCAAATGTGTATCTATAAAACTAGAGTAATAATAGATTCTAACTCATATGAGTATATGAGTTCGACATTTTAGCTCCATAGAAGCTGTGTTGACAAGTTTTTTTTTCGGTTTAGCATGGCATACAATAATTAAAAATATCGAATCGAAAGAGCGACTACAGCTCCGACGAAAGATGAAGATATAGGATGAACCTGCTTAGATCCCACGATACTGACATACTTAAGAGATAATTTAAAGAGCTAAGCTTTTTCATATTGGCTAAACTCCTGTCATGGAGCCTCTCTACTCGATTAAGTGTAGCTATAGAAAATTTCCCACAGTTCATGAGATTGAACAATCATTCCTACTCTGCTCAGTATGGTTAAATTTAAACGAACTTATTCTATTGTGATGATGCGAAAATGAACTCAACAGGAAATAAAAGTGTAAATTGATCAAAAAAAGAAAAAATATTTTCATTTATTATTATTTGATATATTAATGTATTTTAATGTTTAGGGAAAAGTTGAATATTTTATTAAATGGAAAGGATGGGCTGCCAAGTAAGTTGTAATATATTTATTTAATCTAATATTTAATTGATTAATAATTTTAGATGGAATACTTGGGAACCCGAAAAACATATCTTAGATAAATTACTTATTGAAGATTTTAATAACAGGTAAAAATAAAACTAGTAAAAATATTTTTGTTTTTAATTATTATTTTTTTTTTAAATAGAAATCGAAAACGCCAGAAAAGTAGATCATTAGTTCGTAATAGTGTTAATAAACCACAAAAACCGATTAAAAATCGTTCAAATAATAAATTTCGAACACGTCGTCTTCGAAGTTCATCCTCATCCTCATCATCATCAGATATTTCAGCATCAGCTATTGTTTCTCCAATAACAAATGATGAAGATTCTATAGAAAAGAAAAAATCTGATAATAATCAATCAAATCATATAGAAAAAATTGAATTAAATCAAAAAGATTTATCGAATTTATCAAAAGAATCTGATCAAGATGAAGATGAAGATGTAGAAGAAGAAGAAGAAGATAAATCAAATATAATTGTAAAATCTGAAATAGATGAATCTATTGAAGAATATTTATGGAAACCAACAAAAACTTCTTCAACAATAACAACAATAACTGAAGTAACTGATCAAGGTGTAACAGTTTTAATACGAGAGTTAAATGATAATTCAACATCAAATATAAGTAGAACACCACGTT
Source organism: Macrotrachela quadricornifera (assembly GCA_022393335.1). Classification (NCBI taxonomy): domain Eukaryota; kingdom Metazoa; phylum Rotifera; class Eurotatoria; order Philodinida; family Philodinidae; genus Macrotrachela; species Macrotrachela quadricornifera. Next base: position 19,466 of record JAJEKB010017496.1, read on the forward strand.
TTCTTGGGTATGGAAATGGTGGTCGTGGTGGTAGACATTAAAAAAAAAAAAACAAAATAAATTTGTTTTTTGTCAATTTTCTATTTACCGGTATTTTATAAAAATCATTCGTTTTTTCTTCTCATTTACTTTGTATATGTTTAATGTATGTGTGTATGTAAAGAAAAACAAACGACAGTAACAATCATTAGGATTGTTTGTTTTTTGTCTTTTTTTTTGTTTTTAAATGTATAAACTAGAATCTCTGTGTCTTTTAAACATACTAATTTAATGTATTTATTAAATTAATTTGTTTGTTTTTTTTTTTAAAATTAAATTTATTATAGAAAAAAAAGAAAATCGATAAATGATTGATTGAATTATTCAACAAGAGTTAGGCATATTAAGATTTATTTCATTTTTTGAATATTTTTAGATGCTTGAAGAACTTCCAAATGAAATAATCCTATCAATATTTTCTTATCTTGAACTTACAGAACTTCATCGAGCTTTTTCTTTCCTTAATTATCGTTTTGAATGTTTATTATTAAATAATTTTACACCATTATATGCTCGTTTAACATCAAATATAACATTACCATTAGATAATTATTATTTTCGAATAACTAATCTTTCTTTAATTGATTGGTTACCAAATGAAATTCTTTTATTATTTAAAAATTTAAATTTTTTACGACTTAAAAAATTGAATATTGAATCAACAAATAATCTTTATTTTGGTCAACCGACAAATGATTTAATTCATCAAATACTTTCATTAGAAAGTCTTTTTAAATGTCGAATAAATCTATCTCCAACACTTTATATTCTTAATGATAAATTATCAATATCAAAAACAATTGAATATTTAAATTTAAGTATGATTACACTTGATATGTTATTTAATTTATTAATACATGTACCTAAACTTCGTTCATTAAATGTTTGGCTTAATTCAAATGGAAGAAGATTTGATAGTAAATCTTATGATAAATTTTATTGTTGTTTAAATTTAAAAAAATTTAGTATTGGCCTTCATAATGATATAAAATTTGAAGAAATTCTATTTTTATTATTACGTATGCCTGTATTACATTCATTTAAAATCTATGGATCAGTATGGGATCATGAATATTTAAATGAAAATCATTGGAAAAATATTATTTCAGGAGAAAATTTTTTTCCATTATTAAATAAAATTAATATAAATATATCTGTACGTTATACATCAAATATACAAAATATTGATTTTATACCATTACAATTTAATGAAGAAATTTATCATCGAACTAATTTTTCCGTTACATTTGATCGTATATTTTGGTTTTATATTAAATGCTTATGGAATGGTTAAATCATATATTATTCAGAAGTTTTGTATACAGGATGCCACAAAAGTCATATCAATTTTAAAAAATTTATATATATATAACTGATATTATAGTTAGATATATTAAAGTAATAATTAAAAGACAGATGGAAATTAAAGTAATTAAGAATATAAAACCTGAAATTTAGATACAGATTTTAATGAGGTATGTAGTGAATCTTAACGTTCACATTCGATTATTATCAGCCAATTGATAAACGAGAATAGATTTCAGAATTGACTATAGAAGACCTATGGATAATAAAATCAAATATTCAGAAACTGAATGACAACGGGCATTTAAAAGAAAAAAAAATTAATGATGTTCGAAAATATCTGAACTTTAGAATGCTTCCACCATCGATTATATATGTTAAGAAATGCTTGAAGAATTATCTAGATTAATATGAATCATTCAGTATAAGCGTATTTTTAATATACCCCACGATGCAAAAGTACTCATACACACGTTAAGATCTGTAGCATTTTAACAGATGACGTTAGAAATTTATTTCTAGGGTAATTAAATGGAGTAAAGTCTGTTTTCAAACACACAACTTGGAAAAAAATATATTTGATGAAGTTAAGACGTCGAAATATCATCTTTCATAAAGTAACCTATTGTCCATTTCTAAATAAAATGTAGTCCGTTGTTTGTTGAATAACTCTGTAACGGTGATAGCTATCGAGCTCAGGTGTTCGCTATTAGAAAGAGCATGAGTAAGGGCACAAGTCCACCTAAGAGTCAATGCACTTGAGAACTTTTCTAGAAGGTTTTAAAAATTTTTTGGAAAATTGCTGTCTAATTCGCTTGCTTATGGGTATTTTCAAATGAAATTGAAAATCCAATACCCCAAGAAAGGTTGAAAACGCCTAAAAAGTTTGTAGTTTATAAAGTAGATGTGGAGCTACATTATGATTGAAATGATATTGAAAATATACCTAATCAAACAAAATAGCCAGTAATATTTCAAAAAATTCTTGGAACCTTGTAAAAAAGTATTCAAGTATTTTGATTCTCAGGTAGACTTGTACTTTCACTCATGCTCTTTCTAATGGCAAAAACCCGAGTTCGATAGCTATCACCGTTGTCGAGTTATTCAACAAAGAACCGATTGAATTTTATTTTGAAATGGACAATAGTTAATTTCCAAAGTATTAATCTAGCCCGCCTTTTATAACTTCAACGATTCTGTAAGATACTTCCAATCTTAAATACTAATGGAAGTTTAATCGAAAAAAATTGAGTCCAGTCAGTCGTAGACTTACTGAGTAATAAACGGATCTAGTTATGATGAAATCAGTACCAAAGTATCGTCTTTTTCTTAAGTAAATGTACTGCCATCTTCGTGAACTATGAAATATCTGTAAGAGTTATGTCTTTTGAACAATTTTTAAAGTTTTTTACTTCTACAAATATTATAAAATCTTGCTAAAAGCAGTAGAATGCAGTATATTCAATCATTGATTGCATTATGTTTGCTGCAAAAACCTGATTGAGAGTTATTATGGAATTGAAAAAACTTTAGAATGATACTTCCAGGGAGCCCACAGTTTACATTATATAGTTTATAAGTTTCAATTCGTTAGAAAATCGTTTAATGAAAATATGACAGTTTAGAAATTAGAAAAAAAATCGTGAAAATAAATTAAAAAGTTACAAGTCATTTTTTGCAGCCTTAGGAAAAATTAAATTTCGACGTCTTAACTTCATTAAAAATTTTTTTCAAATTGTGTGTTCTAAAGCTGAAATTTTACTCTATCTAATTGTACTATCTGTTAGAATGCTACTAATCTCGACATTGGCGTGGATACTTTTTTGACTCACGGTATCATAGATTCAACAGTCATTTTTTTTTATTAACTTCTAATAGCTAAAATATTTGATAGGCATTTTCATATCTCGAATTATATTTTAAAAAATATTAATACAAGAATTTGTTTTTGTTTATACGAAACAAGTTATATTACGTTTATTTATAAACAAAATTTGAATCAGAAAATGATTCATATTAATAGTAACATATATTCGGTTAGAATTAATGTGAATTTTAGTTTATTATGATGACTTTTGAGACATCCTGTAAATCGATTTGAAAAAAGACAAAAAAAATATTTCTGTAATATATTTTTATTTTAAAAATAATAAGATTATTTGTTTTTATTAATAAAATAATTTAAATAGAATATTTCTTGATTTTATTTAACTTTATTCAAGAAAAATATATATGATATTTCTAGATTAATAAACATCTTAAATTTCATGTTTTTTTCTATTCGATTATTTTTATTTAATGCATGTAAAGATAAAATTTCTCACATATGTATGTTTACGGATTTTTAACAAATCATCTTGTACAAGTTTAGAATTTCTAATGAAAATACATTGATGCTTTTAGTTTTATAATAATTATTAATCATTTCAGAGTTAAACGATCGCAAGAATATCTTTTTTTGAATAACTTTAATTCACTTTGAAAACAATAAATTTTCTCAATCAGAATATAATAATCAGATTGCTTAATATCTCCTCTATTTATTCACTGAATTTTCACAATATCTAAGCATGTAACAACTATTTCCCTCTAAAAGTTTTTCGTTGTCATCGATTTCATGATATAATTTATTAACCTTATGAATCCATCATATCACTCTTTGACATTATAATATTTAATTCGAAGAAAGATATTATAAATCACAACGTTATATAATGATGATTTCTTCCTACCATTGAATTTCATTTTGATCTTCTTCAGTTGGATTTCTTTGTATTCGTTTCTTATTGCTCTAGGTTGCTTTGTTGTTACCTGTTTTGGATGAATATAGATCTTGCAGTATTGATTCGTTAAGAAACAAAAGACAATACTTATATATTTAGACTGATGAAAATTAATTCTAAAGTAATTTGACTGAAAAGAAAACATATTTTATTTATATACATAACGAACTATACTGCTTGTGCAATAGAATTATGATAAATGAAACTATTCCAATTCGCACTATAACATTACAAATTATTAATAAATCATGTGATGAAGTCGAAATCGATTTAAGAACTTCCAGAAAAAAATATTTGTTACACGATTAGATTTCGGGAAAAATTTCATGCATACATTTCAGTAGAATCTTTATAATTATCGATAGAGAAGATATTAAGCTAACTGTCCATTATATTATAGATGAGAATATATATTGTTTTTATAGCGAATGAAATTTATTATATATCTAAAAAGAATATCAACTGGAATTTTTCATCAATTTAATAAAAAGATGAAGTAATATCAGTTCTAGATGGTACTAAAAATCTGAATTCTTTTTCATTCTGTTTTAAAGATATTTAAAAAAGACGTCCACAATAAATTAATAAATGATATAACAAATTATAGTTAAACTTTTATGTGAATTGAGGAAATCATTCTTTTGATAATATATGTTTAATTGAAGAAAACTTGATGAAAATTGAATTGAATATTGACTTGCTTATCTTTGATATACTATTTTAATAATTTGAATGAAATAAAAATTTTTTATAGGTGAGTTTTTAAATTATGATTGGATAATTTCGAGATATGAAACAATTTATATAACTTTATTTGTCATAGAGATAGTAATGTGTTATTGAAATCATTATCGGTATATTTAGTTTTAATTTAGTCTCTTAATAATATATTACTTTATCTTTTATATGGTTCGATCTTCTTCAGAGCTACATTATTATTATATACATGGCGTGATCTGATGATTACACAAACCAACGGATATATGTATGTAACCTGATATTTCTTTTCGTTTCTTTTTTTTTTCATTCTCTCGCAGTTGTATTTGTATGTGTTGACTTTTTAACTAAAGTCTCCCACAAGCTATTTACAAGTATGTGATATGTGTGATATAATTTTATTTTCTTTTAAATAGAAAAATGGTAAGTATACTTGTCGTTGAAATAAAGATTTATGAAATTCGAATAGTTAGATTGAGAATTTCTATTTTGATTATCTTGTCTTTCAATAAGATTCATGTTGGCCATGAGATATACAATCCTATATTAACACATTCAATGTCATTTGTATAGATTGGCTGGAGCGTTAGACTCTGATGTATAACATTACTGTCAATACATTTTCAAAACTTTTTGATTTTATTGTTAGATAGCCTTGAGTTTCCTGTCTATTCTCGGTAAAAATCAACTTAGATCTATGTGATTTTTTTTCAAATACATATTATTCAATAGAAGAAAGAACACGGTACACAATAGGATACTTTTCATCGAGAATACAAGTTGTGAAAAGTCTGAGTTTGAGCAAGAACATATGAACTAATACAAATCTCCATTAAACCCCATTGTTTATGTGATGTTTCAACTGATAGTAAGTCAAAATAAGTGTATTTTTTACTTCATATTATTCATGTTATTACGAAAAATTATTCTATCTTTATGAAAAACTAACACACAATACTTTTAATATATAGTATTTCAATAAACTATTATTTGTTTCTGTTTTAGATGACTATCTTAACAGTACGTTTGTGCTGAAGTACTTTATATCTTCATGAATCTACAATAAAGAATTAGGAAACATTTACTGTATTACTTAAGTATTGATTAATGAATGATTAGAAAATTTTTAGGTAATATTTACTCACTCTTTATTTCTGGCAGATATTTGAGAAATGTTGAAAATATGAATTAAAACTGAAATTTTGTGCTCTTTATCAATATAAACTCAGAAATTGTGTGGAATTTTGCTTTCAAATAGCGAGAAGATATTTGAAAGAACTGAATATATATTTGGACGAAAAAAAACCTCATTTTTGCAAAGATTCTGAATGTATATTTGAAAAAAGCACAAAATTCAAGTTCTGATGCATAGTTTTTAACACTTCTTAAATATCTCCAAGGAAGTAAATAAGACAGAAATATTTTATCTAATATTTTTTGAATTATTCGTTCGAGTATAAATTTATTACGAAGAAAATCTTTCATCTTACTTGCAATTTTTGATGCTAATCGTATCAATATGTTGCAATTCACTCATCTATATATATACAAGTATATGTGATGCAAACATTGCTAACCCTTTATTAAAAGTCAACTAGTGATCAAAATTTGATTGATATGTCGGAAATCCAAAAGTATGAAGTTCTTTCTACTTTTCAGTAGATAAACTTAAAACTTTGATAAAATTTTCGTAAGAAACAATATCAGTCTCATTATTTTTGATATACATATTACTTTATCTTATACATCATCATATATAATGTTAATAGATTCTTGGTTTATTAAGAAACAAATAGATTATATACTTTTCTAATCATGAATTTTTATAAAAATTTCTATAGTCTACAGTAACAAATTCAATTTGAGACAAGCCATCGATGCCATTTCTGACTCCTCATTTCACTGTTTTATAAGAATCTTGATCAATTATCTAAGAAATAAGCCAAGACCACGGTAGAAAAAGTAAAACATGATTTCGGAGAAATGTAAGAATTTTACATTGGAATGTACTTCAGAAGAATCTTGTTCGATTTATTTCAAAGGCAAGAATCTAGAAAGAGTAAAAGCAAGAATATCTATTTGTGCGAAGAGTTCATGCTATTCGCATACATATATAAGAAAAAAGAAACTACAAAAAAAATTTTTTCCTTTTATTCTGTCAAATTATATGTGCGCATGCTGAGTCATAGTATACCCTATTACTATTTTTGTATTATATGGATAAAACATAATATTGTTCGTATCATATGAACGAGTATATTTGATAATCCTTGGATTGGCCCGAACAACAACATATTTTATCCTTACAGTAGTAGAAAAAAGCTACGAGCAAAACAAAAATAGTAATGGGGTGTCCTATGATGCAGCACCCTCATATAAATCTATATATATTTTTTTCTTTTGTGTTTTGTTACGAATGAGCAAACATGTATAGTTATGAAGGTAACCGTACGATGTCTGCAAAGTAAGATACGAGTAGAAAATTTTTCTTTTCGATGTTTTATATGCCTTTCGATAGGCGATTTTATGGTGAGCAAGAATATATCTTACCTAAGGTTTTTTAAAGCTTTTTTTTTTCATTCAAAAATTCGAAATAATTTGAACAATATGAAAAACTCAATATTTCGCGTATATTTTTTGTAAATCATGTACAAATTAATATGATTTGTTATGAAAAATTTCAGTAGAGGATTTCAAATCTAGCAAAAATATCGCGTTTTAAAACAGTTTTATAATGCAAAAAAAAAGTATTTCCTATGAATCTATGAATTTGTTTATTTCTTATCTAATATTTCAATTTCAACATTCTCTAAATAAATAGATGATAAATTAATAAATTAATTAATCATCATCCATCTAATAATTAGATATTTGTACTGATCATTTAATACACCCTGACACTGATATTTATTCATTAGAAAAATAACTGAGGGGATCTTGTAGGTTATAACTCATCATTTTTCAAAAATATTATTTTTATAATTGTTATCTATTGATGAAGGTAAGTATGTGTGGGTGAGGATGGAGGTGAAAGTAGGTTTATTTTGATGCAATAAAGCGTAGAAAAAAATCATAAAAATAATATTTTTAAAAAGAAGATGGATTATAACCCACAAGATCCAAATGAAGTTATTTTTCTCACTGTAAAAAGTTAAAATGTGCTAGAATGCTTGCGACATCTCCTTTTATACTCCCATGCGTCAGTACGAACTATGATGACTGCGTCACAGATGCGAACGCAATCTCGTCATTCCATCGCAATTGTGGGCGCTGCGTCGCAATTACGCGCAACTACCCCACAAAATGGCGACTGCGTGCAACTGAGACGCAGTTGTCAAAAGAGTAGTGACATGGGATTATAAATGTAAAATTATTTTGTTAATTTCAGAATGATATTACATCAGATAGTAATTAAAATTATTATTTGATGGCATTCCTTTTTGGAAAAAAATGCCATCGATTATTATCATTTTCTAATCAAACAATATTTTGCTTGATTAAAAAGAGAATAGATGATGTTTGGTCATCAAAACGTACTTTTATTTCTATTCATAATCACCCAGGTAAATTAGAAAATTCAATAAAAGTAATTAAATAAACATTTTTTCAGATTCTATCTATTTAAATATGAATAAATCATCAAGTTTATCAATATTAAATTCATATTATGATACAATAGTAGAAGATCTTGCTTCATATTATTCATCGGATACATCATATAATAAATTTATTGAAATGGTTCTTTCACGATTTAAAAATGTTGTTAATTATAATATTTGTGATGGAAAAAAACTTCGTGGTACAATGGTTATTGATACTGTACGTGCTTTAACATCACAAACTGATGATGAATTATTATTAAAACAAGCAGCTGTACTTGGATGGTGTATTGAATTATTACAAGGTTCATTTCTTATTGTTGATGATCTTATGGATCATTCAACAACAAGACGTGGAAAACCATGTTGGTATTTAACTATTAAAGAAAAAGAAGCAGCTGTTAATGATTCATTTTATTTATTTTCATGCACGTTTATGTTATTAAAAAAATATTTTCCGACAAATGTTAAATTATTTCACTTATTTAATGAAGTTTTTCAACGAACTGTTATTGGACAAGGTTATATAAAAATATTTTTTTTCTTCTTAAATAATTTTTTTAAATTTTATTTGATAGGTCTCGATTTAGAAACTCCATCTTATACACCATCAATTGATCTTTATACTGAAGAACTTTATTATACAGTTGTAACATGGAAAACAGCTTATTATACGATTAGTTTACCTATAATGTGTGCTTTATTAATAACTCCGTCATCACTTCTTGCTGATCATCCTGAAGCACAATCAATAACAATTGATATTGGTATTTATTTTCAAGTACAAGATGATTATCTTGATTGTTATGGTGATATTAATCAAACAGGTAAAATAGGTACGGATATTCAAGAAAAAAAATGTTCATGGCTTGTTGTTCAAGCTGTTAAATTATTAAAAGATGATCCTGTTAAACAAAAACTTCTTTGTGACAATTATGGTTATGATGATGACGAGAAAGTTCAATGTGTTAAAAATATTTATCAAGAATTAAATTTAAAAGAAATTTATCAACAATATGAACAAAAAACATATGAAAGTATTTTAAAACGCATTGATCAAGCAAATTTTGATTCAAAAGAATTTCAACAACTATTAAAACACATTATAGATAGCATACATACTAGAAGCAAATGATCAAATATAATCAATTAGGCTGCATTTCTTATTGCAGATTTCATCAAGATAAAAATATTCTATTCGTTTTTTGTTTTTGAGTTTTTAATAATGTTTTAATAAATTCAAAACTAATCGTTTAGAAAATTATTTTTAATTTAATAATCATGAAAAGTTTTATGTAATATATACACTACTCGTCAAAAGTATCCTCACTCCTCGAATATCAGTCTTTACAAGTGCTGTCGCTTTGAAAACTTAACTGTATAAAGATAACGACTAGTGTGGGTTAGCAGCGAAACTCACATCTCAATTCTTTGGTAAAACGTTTTTTCAACACGGTTAAAGAAAAAAATATAAAAGGTCGTCAGAACGAGAAAAAAATTGACTATAAACGTTTATGTCTTATTTTCCATGATACTTAGTGAATTTTCTAACTTTTCTTTGGCAGAACTGTGCCTCCTTCCATACTAGTTATGTGCCCAAAAGATGAGATCAATTGCCTGAGTATTCGAGCACCTAGAAGTATGACAATATCTCGAAGTTGAGCATAGTGCCATTTCTCTCCGGTCATCGATAGAAGTCTCAAAATTTTAGAGAACAGTAAGAGCTTGTAGAACTATCTTTCCTATAAGTTTGAAGTCGATCTATTGAACCCGCACTGAATTATAGATGACACAGTGCGATTTGACAGTTTCTGAGCATATCCATTCTCATAGTAAAATGCGCCTAGCCTCACAATAACTCAATGAGTTTTGATGAAATCTTTACCACAAATGGCCAATACACAAAGATATAAAACAACGCGTTATGAAATTCATAAGGCTTTGTTGTTCTGAAGTTATGACGTTCACAATGGAAATGAATTCCATGCATCATAACTCTTCTCTTTGTTCTTCCGTACCCTTCTTCCAGTTTTTTCTATTCAAAAGTCGTCCATCAAAGGATTAAGACTATATTTCAAAAATAATTTTACACTTTCTTAAAAAAACTTACTTAGCTAGGTTGGAAAAGTTAGAAAATGATCATAAGAAAATTATATTAAAAAGATTCATGTTTGACGTTACATTAAGTAAAAGAAAAGAATTTCTCTATATTTACCGTAGGAAGAAAAAGGCATTTTTCAGATGATCAATTCTGAAATAGTAAGATATTTAGGAATTGAATGATGATTTTAATTGTGCATGATGGTTAAGACTATAGAATAATCTAATCATGTCAACAGTTAATCTTTATATATGGATAAAAATATTTGATAACTTTGACTCAATTGTTTAAGATAAATTCGTATTAAAACTTCGATTGATAAACTTTAAAATAAATAAAGATCTCAATTCATTTGAATTAGTATAGAAAAAAAATTGTGCTGACAGATATATTCAATCACAAAAAGAAATTCAAATAAAAGCAGCAAAAATTTGAAAAGATGTTCTATCTTTCTTTTATTTATGGTATTATCCTGAAAAGATAAGGATTTTGATGGTTATACTTACTTTTTATTTGAATTTATCTATAGAATCTTGTAGAAATAGCTTTCTATTTCACAAAATAAACAAAGACGTGTCAAAACAAAAGTTACAATAATTAAAGAGTTAAAGAAGGCTGAAAATTTTATAATACATTTTATCAATTTGATAATATTTTAAGAATGAAGTAAATGTATTTATTAATTTTTTGTGGAATTGTATGGTGAATCTTTTAGGAAAAAATCTCGATCTTGAGCAATGAAAATTAAGAAAGATATTGACATTGAGATCTATTGTTGAAAAAAATTAATTCACTTTTAATTAAATAATATCTTCTAATTTGACAAAAACAAACGATTAA
>JAJEKB010017497.1:0-41842 GCA_022393335.1 Macrotrachela quadricornifera
TAAGTGGTATGTGTGCAGAATAAGCACATCATCAATATCAATACCAACACTCAAAAACAAAGTAGATAAAACCAATGAGTGGCGAATAACCATGCCACTATTAAATGATAATAATCGTTCAATAGTGGTGTGTTTATTCGCCAATAGTTGTTTTTTTTGTTCTGTCTTTGTATATGTATATTGATATTGATGGTATGCTTATTCTGCGCATTTACCTTATTTTTATTTCTTGTATTAAGATATACACCCGCATATTTTACTCATTAATCTATTCCTGCATAGCATTCTTTGTGAATAAATCTAGTTACACGGTTGACTGAAATTGTATTGCTGCTCGCTTTTTCACATCATATAACAATCGTCATTACCAGATATTGTGTTGAAAATTACGTCTTAACATGCCTTCATTCAGTGCATCTTTATCAAAAGATAAACTACTCAAAGCTTCATCTGAACATAAATTTATTCAATTGGTGTGTAACGATCAAGTCACATTAGAACAATTCAACACATGGTTGGCTCAAGATTATTTATTCGTAATTGATTTTCTTCGATTTACTGCTCATGTTCTTGTCAATGCTCCTCGACAAGATTATAAAATTTTAGTCGATGGTCTTTCGGCACTCAGTGAAGAATTAATATGGTTTGAAAATAAATTGAAAGAAAGAGGTATACTTATTAATGATATCAAACCATTACCTGCTAATCTTGTTTATCAACAATGGTTGAATGAACTGATCAAAACTAAGACAGATTATATAGCCTTGGTCACAGTATTTTATGCTTTAGAACTTTGCTATTATGAAGCATGGAAATCGGTCAAGAATCCTCATTATCAAGAATTTGCTAGTCGATGGGGATCAGAAGAGTTTGGACAATACATGGAACAACTTCAAATAACTATTGATCGTGCATCTATGAATGCTTCTGAAGAAAATAACAAAGAGGCGCATTCTTTATATGACTCTGTCATGCACTATGAAATCGATTTTTGGGATATGGCACTTAATAAGACATCAAATTAATAAATATTTTTGTCGTATTATTATTTTTGTTATGAAAAAGGCAATAAAAATTAAGAAACGTTATTCATAGTATTTTGTTATAGCTCATATTACTAAATAATATAGAAATTTTTTATTTCTTTTAGGTTGGATAGAGATACTAATAGAATGGATAAAATTAATCTTAACATATATTTTTAAAAAGTCTTTCTCTAAAACTTCACAATATAAACGATACTTCGTATCTCTTTGTAATAGATTCATCTTGAAAAATATAAAATATCTAAAATTGAGAAGATATCAATGTTTAAATAACATAACTAATTGGTTTGCATATACTTATATTAATTCAGTGAGTTAAGTTTTAATTAAATCAATTGATAACTAAAACTCGCTGCTACAGATAATGGATTAATTTCATATAGATTTTAATTAGGAAACTTATTGAAACATATGGAAATATATTTATTCTTGGTTTCAATCATGACAAAGATGTCATCCTATACATTATCTTTTTTATTATTTTCAAATATATCAGTTCAATCTATTTCGATTTACAATATTTTTGTTGACAGTCTTAGTACATAAATCTACTAAATTTGATTTCTTTTTTTTTGTTCTTCTCTAATGGAGCGATGACACGTTTACTCTCATCACGTTATATAGATACTAAATTTTTAGAAAGTTTTTTAATTTCTTTTTATTTGACTCTGTTCCAAATTTTATTGAATTAATAATTATTGTGTTTTCAAAGAAAGGTTTTTTTACAGAAAGTAATGCCATACAGTATTATACTAGATAATGATCATTCATCTTTGTAGCTTATCATTGTCGTTAGATCAGACGATTACATAAAGAACATCCACATCCTCAACCAATACATTTTAAAAAGGTTTTTTTTATTCTTTCCGTTTTTCCAACTTTTCTTTCCCACTGTTTTGTATTTGATGAAGTAATAAGTCTAGTTCAAACTCACTTATCAGATTCTTATTTTTTCATAAATCGTCAATTCATTTCTATACCATTGGATTTTGGTCATTCGTACCATGGGTATCTGATGCTTCTTTGTACCACGCTTCAGACAATAAATCAATAGACAGACAGATACCAATAAATATAGATTTCTAAATCCTATTCTTTTAGTCTAAAGAATAAATGAAAGATACTATTGATTTCTAAATTTTATTTTTAACTTTTGCTAACTTATGTTGTTTCTTGAAGCAGAGAAAACGTGAAATACTTTTAAAACAAATTAAAACGAATTTTTTTTATCAATATAATCCAAAATGAGAAATAATAATTCAGTATAGAAGATGTTGCCTACAGATATAAAAAAAAACATTTTCATTTTGGACTATCCAACACAAAACAAAAAGAAAATTCATTTTCCTCATTCATTCTTTTTCTAAGCAGACACTGTAAAGTTAACCAATATTTCACATTGAAAGCAGCGAAGTCTTTCTTCTTTGAATGAAACACAATGAAGAAAGATTTGAAATAATCGCGCAAAACAGAACGAACACCAAAAAAATAAAGATAAACGATTTAAAAGTAATTAAAAATGGATAAAGATTATACCAATGAAAAGAAAACAAATTGAGGACTATTGAAATAAACGATATACAAATCGTTACTCTATTAATTGATAGTTGATACAACAAATCCTGTAAGTGCTCGAACATTGAGATATTTTAATTATTTTTTCTTCTTTTCTTAAAAGATAAATAAAAATGCTATCTAAAATTCCAGTAGCAAAGGATTTTTATATATAAATAGTATTTTTCAATATGTTTTAATATTCAAAATTTTGTCATGTTCTTGAGAAAAATACTGACTGTTTTTGATCATTAAAAGTTTCGATGTCAATAAATTGTATAAAGGAAACAAGTTACACAGTAAATCAATTATAATATTTTTAAGACCAATTTTGTACAAAATTTGACACGCATGTCTGTCTGAGTGACACTTTTTATTCTAATGTAGGCTTTTTTCATATGTTTTCGTTCGATTTCATAAGGAAATATTTGAACACACTTCATGTGGCTTATAAATCGAAATAGAATCAGTAAGTTAAAAGTACAAGGAGGTAGACATGAGATAAAAATACGTTACTTTTTATTCAATTTGTTGACTACATCTTTATCTTATTTAGAGGACAGACCATCGTTATGTCATTGACATGCATCGGTCAATAATCGATAATCTATTTTGATTTTTTTTCTTACTATCTTTGGTGTAATTGAAAATGGAATAAGTAGTTCTTCTTATTAGATCAATTTTCAATACGACTTACTTACTGATTAAACTTACGTCTTGTGTTGTTATCTCAAGTCTGTAAAGTTGTTTTAACTTGTACATCAAACAGTTAGTGTAAAATGCTACTACTTTAATTTATTCTTGTTTGGCACTACAATTGTTCAATTTTTGCCACATCAAAAAGTGATGATATCTGTCATTTGAGCAACAAAAAATGGGCATATCAAATTGAGTTAATTATGATCATAAAACGGTGTCTTTATGGAATTTCTTATTTAATATTTTAAAATATTTCATCCACCATGAAGATATGTGTGAATGCCAACACTACCTTTACTACTTATATTTTCCATCGATATTAACATTCTCAATCAACAGTTAAATTCTAGTTCTTTTAAAGATTGTTTAAATCTAGTATAGCATCCTTTGCTTGTAATGACAGTGTTAAAAAATAGATTAAAGAATTAAAAAAGAAATTTATTATTTGAAAGATTTATTTTTTCCATCTTGTATTATCTTGTTTAAATGTTTGTGAATTGATAATTATTCAGATTAATCATGTAACAAATGAATTTTATCATAAGTCAAAATAAAAGTATTTTAAATTGTTAATACTAGTAAAATGTACGTGAGAAACGGAGGAGAGAAAGATAATAATAATCTATTGAGTTCAGATGAAAACTCAACATGATTTCATGAGATTTTAGATGCATCAAACATCCGAAAACGACCTATCGAAATTTTGGATGAAAAAATTAAGAAAAAAACGGATCTCCGAGCGGATCTATTCGACTGTATCAAGATCTGTTTAGAGTTATTAGAGTATATGAAAAATCATTGATATTTATTCAAATCTATTGAACTGCAGTGAAATCTACCATCATTTGCTTAAGTTTACTATGATGTAAAATCAAATAAGATAACGTGGATCGTATTGGATCCTAATAAGTTGTTAAATTAGATTCAACATATAGATATTATTTGATTACAAAGTAATTTTTGAAATTTTAATTATAAAACAATAAAATATGTTAGAAGAAAAACGCGTGTCTATAAAGTAAAAATAAAAAAATTTTTACAATTTTTTATTGTCTCGTTTTATGAAAAATAATCATCATAAGTATGTAAAAAGTATTGATCATCAGTATTTTCTTCATCAGAAACTGATTTTTTCATATGTAATATATCAACTTTCTTCAATAATTGAATAATTTGACTAATAAAAATAAAAAATGAAATATTTAATCAAAATAAAATAAAAATAAAAATACTAACTTAACATTTTCTTCAGCAAATTCACTTTGATCATAAGAAATAATTTCTTGTTTTATTTTATCTTCTAAAATATCAAGTTCATTTAATAATGTATCATTTTGTTTATTTGTTTTTACAACATCCATCTAAGAAAAATAAATAATAATATGATATTTATATATAAAATTAAATATACTTCTGTATCTCGAATAGCTTGTTGAAGTTGTGTACAAATTGATATTGGAACAAATTTTTCAGTTAATTCTTGTTTTTTTCTTGTCATTCGATCAAGTAAATCAAATATATTTTGTCTTATATCATCAATTTGTTCTGCTTGTGTTTTTATTTTAATTTCTGTTGGTGCAACAGGAATTTCTACTATTCGAGCTAAAAGAAAAACAAAAAACATAAAATTTTTTTTTTTATTATATATTTTATTTAAAACCTGATGCTTCAGCTTTTAATTTAATTTGTTCTTGTTTTATTCGTTTAAGTTCATCATTTAATTGACGATTTCGTTCTAATGCTTGTCTTGTTTGTTCTTCAATTTTATCAATATCAAATAATTCAGCATCAGCTGTAGAAAAATTTGGTTGTGCTTGACGTAATCGTTTTAATTGTTCAGCAATATGACTTCCATATTCAGGTTGACTAGTTAAAAGATGATCAAGATATAATTCATATTCATTCTAAATTAATTAGTTTTTTTTTTGTTTTAATATTAATTAAATAAAAAAAACTTATGTTACTTTAATACGTTCAAGAATAGGACCAAAAGCAACTGAACCTTCAATTAATTGACTCATAGCTTCACCATATGCTTGAAGACGATTTAAACTAAGTGTTTGACGTTTATTTTGAATTTCGATTGTTGTTAATTTCTAAATAAAATAATTATTTTACAAAAGAAAAATTTATTTTAATAAATAAAAATTTTTACTTCTAAAAGATTATGTTCAACAAAAGCAACAAAATCTTCACTATAACCCAAACCATGTAAATTAACATCATTTTTTTGTATAACTGTATCATTAAATGTTTTCATTTTACGTAGTCGTTGTTCTTCAGATAAATCTATTGAAAATGTTGGTATTTGAATACGTTCAGTTTTTATTGGTGGTAATTGTTCACTAGTTATTGATGATGATAAATTTTGTTCATTTAACTAATTTAATTAAAAAAATTATTTCAAAATAATATTATATTAAAAGAAATAAATAAATTACTTTTGATATTTTTGGTGATTTTTTTATTGAAAGTTCTGGTAAAGTTAAATAAGTAAAATCTACTAAAGTATCTTTCATTTGTTCAACATTTGATGAATATGTTTTAAGACGATGAGCTGGACGTAAAGTTGGATGAGGTTTTTGAGAAGATGACCAAGATGGTATTCGTGTACCATTATTTGTTGATCGAGGATGATAAAGATGATTTTCATTTAAATGTCCTGATGTTAAATCACGAATGCTTTGAACTTGTTCACGATATATTGAATTACAGATCTGTTTTATTTGAGAAGACATACTTTATCAATATTAAAAATAATTCAATTATATATATTAACAAGTTAATAGAACCATAATGATCAATTATATCGAAGAGGTCATTGACAACAAATATTTTTTAAGATCATTTTTGAATATTAATAATTTATATTTGAAATATGAATTGATTTATAAATAGTTTTTATTCATTTTTTAATTATTTACATACATAAGAGGTCGCTTTAGCTAGGCACGTGTATAATAGTGATTTTTTTTCTATCTTCTAATACCATTAATTCAATAATGATATAAGACACCATATGGAAATCATTTTTAAAAAAAAAATCTGTATCATTCTTTGATTCTGTATATGAAAGATTTATCGAAATACGAAATTATCAAAAGACAACTAAGATTTTCATATTATAATTCTTTTGTAAAATTTCTATCTAGAAAATATGATAATTCTAGAATATCTCTGTCTCTATTGGTTGATTACACCTATTGAAATCCTTTTTTTTTTATAATATTATTTTATTTATATTTATATTTCTTTATTTCATCTTCAACCATCTCAGATAATAAGTGGATGTCTTCACATGTAAACTTTACAAGTGGACTACAGCTGTTTATTTATCAGCGAATACTTGAGAAAAAAAAAAGAAAGAATACAACAGCATCGACCGCCAGCAGCAGTTGTTCAACATCTTGCCTTTTTTTTACTACTACACGTCTAATTGTAATGATGTGATGGCTGACGGGAGAGAATAGAGGACGATGGCTGATTGTCGTCTCGGTAACTCATTTCTCTCTTGTCGCACGGAAAAAAAAATGAGAGAAGAAGGAAAGAAATAAAGAAAGGTGGTGTGTGGTGTTGTATGTCACTATACTAAGAATCGCATATGTGGTAAAAAGAACAAAGCACAAATCGTGCTCTTCTTTTTTTTTTTTTTTTTTATATTCTTATTATTATTATTGACATTATCAAAAACTATGTCGGATTCAATAAATACAACAGCTGCAAATACAGCTCGTTTAAATTCTCAAATATCATTTTATGAATATCCATCACATAAACCATTTATTAATTCAACTTATCAACCATTAAGACCATCATATACTTTATCACGAACGGTTGCTTTACCCGAATCTAATCGAGATCAATTATTAACAGCATTACAATCTCTATCATTAAGAATAAAAACGCTTGAAAGTGAACGAGAGGTTAATTTAAAAAAAAAAGATTATAAAACAATATTCATCTAAAATTTTATCTTAAAAAATTTATTTCTTTTTTTATTGTTATTTAGAGAGCTGAATCAAATTTGCGTGAAATAACAGGTAATGTTCATCGTCCTTCAATTCGTCGAACAGATCTAGAAGGTACTTATAATAAGCAACTTAAAATATTTGAATAAAATTTTTATTATATTTAAGATCCACATAACAATATTCCTCATATGATAAGTGAACATCGACCTCGAAAAAATCCATCAAAACGTAAAAAAAAACGATCATCCCAAGACAATCATAGTTTCGATACAGCAACAACAGGAACAACAACAAATTCTGATGGACGACATTTTCATTTAGATATGAATACAGTACCATTTATTCTTGGTGCATCAACATCACCAAGTCATAATGTTACTTCAAATGTACAAAATGTAAGAATAAATTCTTAACTATAATAAAACAAAAAAAAAAAGATTTCTTAATTTAGGTTATTGCATTATTAAAAAATCATAATCATCAATTGTGTTTATCATCTAAAGAATATTCTGATATTCTTCATCCTTATCTTAAAGGTGATATATCACCTCATACACTTCTTTATCTTGATCATTATAATAAATCACCATCATTACGTCCATCATCAGCTTCACCAATTCGTTCTATTCGTCCATCAAAAACAATATCAACAAGACGAACACATTCAGCTTCTCGTCGTCCACAAACTACAACATTAACAGATAAACAATGTTATTCTCGTATAAAACAACTTCGTCAAGAATTTTCTACACTTACACATGAACATACACGATTACATACATCTCGAACAAATACAAGAGAATTAGAAATAATAAGTCGACGTATGGAAATTATTCTTGATGAATTAGAACGTTTACAAAAACAAATAAAAATTTCATTAAGAAAATCTTTATCAAAAGATCAATTAGAAATAAATAAAAATGAAACACCATTAGAAACATTAAGAAAAACAAGATTATTACAAATTATTCTTAAAGATCCAACAAATAAACAACAACAACAATATCGAGGACGTTCACATCGAACAAGACCAAATTCAAATGATTAACAATTAAACTATTATTTTCTAACAAATATATACATTATTATTTGTATTTTATAGATAGAATAGTATTCTTCTTTTTTTGCCTTTAATATATTGTTTTCTTTTTTTTTTCATATATAAAAAGAAAAAAACTAAAGTAATTTTACAGATTTAGTTAAGATTAAAACAAATATTTAAGGTATTGTCTATTAAATAAGATGAATCGCTTGAAAGAAAATTTTTGTTGTTTTAACAATAACTTTAAAGCAAGGCTTCCTGTTCAACAATAATTAAACGATAGACAATACTTTAAATTCACATTTATATGTTTTTCTAACATGAGATTATTTATTCTATTAGAATTTATTTTTAAAAGAAAATATTAAATTTATTCTTTTCTCTTCATCTTATATAATAAAGAGAAAGAATACTCTCAAATGTATTAATATCATTACTAATTGAATGTAGATTTTAATTAAGCCTATTAAATTTAATACAATAAAATACATATAATAGCTATTGTATCTTATTATCTTCTCTCTTAAGTTCATTTATAGCTTCAAGTAATTGTGCATCATCATTTTGAGGTCGACGCATTTGAAAAATATGTGTTACTTCTGCATAATCTCCTAAGTAGCCACATCTTGCAATAGGATGTGCAGCAGCTGTATCAAAAAGTCCTTCAGGTGTGATAAATTTTCGTTGAATATGTACACCAATTACCTGACCTAATACTAAATAATTATTGGTAGCTTTTCCATCTTTATCATGTAAATGAGTAATCGAAATTAGACAACATTCAAAAGCTGCTGGTCTAAAAATTCCATTAGAAAAAGAAAGTATAAAATTTGAATATATATATTCAAGAGATAATTAAAATTTAAAATATTCATTTTTATGAATAAAAAACTTACGAATCTCGTACACGTGGTACATTGACTAATCGACTAGGTACTGCATCTAATCCAGCAAGTCGCATTTCATTAATTCCATAAGGTGCTGTATATGATGTTATATTCATTTTTTCTGCTAATTCACGTGTTGCCAAATTGAATACAAATTCTTTTGTTTGTTCAATATTTTTAATACTATCTTTATAACCTGTTGATGAAAATCCAATAATATGTGGATTTTCACCTAATGCATTAAAAAATGAATATGGAGCAAGATTTATATAACCATCTAATGATCGAGTAGATATCCAACCAATAGGACGAGGTGCTACAATAGCTTTAAATGGATCATGTGAAAGACCATGACCAGATTTCATTTCATAGAAGTGTTCATCATTCATATTCATAGTAAAACAATGAAAAATAAATTTATTTAAAAATAATAGACGCTTACTTATTTATTTGCTTTATTATGAAAACAAAGAAAAGAAAAGAAAAGAAAAGACTAGTGAAGACTCATCATATTATAAAGAACGAAAAAAAAAATCGTCTTTTGTTTATCTATCCTTATAGATTGGGAATATAAAGGTACGACAAATACGTTTATAATTACTTGAAAGGATGCCCATACAAATTCGTACTTATATATGTCGCTAATATCAATATGTGTGCAAAAATTATAATGTTTTCGTATATAATTAACCTACACATATTAAGAAAGATTAAGCATAGAACTAATAGTTTTTTTCTAAAGATATTTGTTCAATACATATGCATATGTAATAAAAATGTTCAATTAATAAACTATCATTCTTAATTAGTATGAAAATTAAATTATTAATATATAAAATTTCTTATTGGATCTAAAAAAATTCTATGTATATAATTTAAAAATAGTCCTACAGAGGATTGTCATTGGTATTGGTTGTCTTTGTTCTTTATAGATTAAGTATTTTTTCGTTATTTGACCGTTGTTACATTGTATACGACTCAACGTGTTTGTCTTTGAGAGAATAAGAAAAAAAAGCGATAGTTGTCGTATGTTCGAATCGAACATTTTTATTTTGTCATTGTTTTATTACTTTCACGTATATGATGTATTTTTTTTTATATATTCATTTTGAAATATTTTTATAACTAATCATTAATTTCGTTTAGGTCAGCACCTCGCAAATATTAGATGAAATATCAATTCACCCTTATTTCATCATCCAAATGCTAACAGGAACAAGAACTCTTTTTACCATTATATTCATTAACCATATTAATCAAGTCGTAAGTGAGTATATATCATAACTGAAAAATAATTTCTATAAATATTTATTTATTTATAGCAATCGAATAAACACTTATGTTGATAGACAAATGTAAAAATGAAAGTAAGTTTTAAGAAAATTTTTAAAATTTAATTAATAATAATATCTTAATATAAAATGTATTAAATGATGATTATTTAATCATATTTTTTTAGGCTTTTGATTTTTCAAAAAATTTTCAGGTAATTTTTTTTTTTTTCAATTTTTATATTAAATTAATAAGTTGTAAACATTAAAAATAGAAATCAGCATTTCATTAAAATGGGCCATTTCATTAAATTTTTTCAGCGCAACAACCAAACATCCAACATATTTTATTAGGTAAACTTTTTTTTTAAATACATTTTTATTTAATTAAACTTTTTTATTCATTTTTTTCTCTTTTAGTAAAATTTGTTCTTTTTGTGTATTGACTTAAAAACATTTTTAATTTTGCATTTTTTACATTGTTTTATGACTATCTCCGTTAGATACTGATTTCGTGTCCTCTATCTTTTTAAAAACCATTATTTTCTTTTGTAAGATTTTTTATGATTTTTCATTGTTACATTAAACTTTTTCTGTATGTGAATAGGTGAACAATCAGCATTTGTTCACAGTTAGATATACTGACGTATTAAAGTTTTTTTTTTTTTTTTGACGATGATAGAAATTTAACAATTTCTCGATGTTCTTATTCTATATAAATTAATGATTTAATGAAATAAAATAAATATGTTTATATTTGATCCAAATAGTCTCACATATGTAAATAAGTTGTTTGAGGTGTAATTGATTCTACTATTTCCTTTGTAAATTTCATCTTTCGTAGGTCTATTGTTTTAAGATAATTTTTAAAATATTTTCCTTTGAAAAGAATAATCAAAAAGTTTTGTTTTAAATCGAGCATAGATTATCTTCATTGAAAACTATTCACTAAAATTAAATAATACAATACTATAACTTTAGCTACTTATTATAATTGATTATATAAAGTAAAATAAATTGTTTTTCTTTTCTTTATACAATATTAGTTTAACTCGTCTGAAATATATCTTTTAAAATATAATTTTCATAGTTTTTTATATGTTTAATTATAGAATTAGTTATTTAGATTGTTCCACAGTTGCTGTAACTCATGAAAGATTGGCAGTAGCTACTTCGTAAGATGGAGGTGGTGCTTCGTATATACTAGGAAATGGTTGAGATGTCGGCGCGGTTTCAGTATTATAAACAGGACGTCGTTGAATCTGTTGTTGATAGGGAATCATAACAACTTGGGAATTAAAGCGAGTATTAGTAACGCGCAAATTTTGTTGTCGTCGTTGAGAACGTGCACAACAGCTGAAACACACAATAAAACAAAAGATTGAAGCAATAATAATAATAGCAATCATAGCTGGAGAAAGGCCTGATGGATTTTCGCATAGTTGATAACTGCTGCCACATCTTTGGTCAGCTTGGAGAAAGAAAGAAAAAAAAATTGAAAATATTTAAAAATTATTAGATGTTCGACTTACCAGAACAACACCATAAATTACCATTTTTAGAGCATATTACAGCTGCATTAAAAATAAATAAATAAAAGAACCAGTTTATATACTATCTCCGATATTGTTTTTAATATGCACATACATGATTGATCACAATCACTAGACAAACTTGTCGATATAAAACTGAGCAGATGAATTAGAATAAATATACAAGTAGTTGACAAACTTAACATATCGCACAAGACGAGAAGAAGAAAAATGTTTCTTTATTTAGTTGTGTTATTCTACAATGAATTTTATCACTCTTATCTAAATAATAGTCAAGATGATGACTCGTTGCAAACGCAAAAAAAAAGATCATCATGATTGTGTGAATGATGCTTCGTCATACTTTTCTATCAATGAAATAGTTATTTTTAAAAAAATTCTTAAGCTCGATAGATATATTTTCTGCATAATTAGAAAGGTTATGCACAGGCTTCATATTCACAAATGTATTTACATTTGTACAGTTGATAGTTCAAGTATTTATCTTTCTCAATTTAAAATTTAAAATGTACAATTGAAGCAAAGTACAATAGTTTCCTGAAAACTTAAGAATTCGAATGAGGACGGTTTCAAAGTCTAAACAAAAATTTTAGATACTTGACGAATACATATTCTTTAAATTGTTTCTATGGTATTTTCATTTTGATCTGCTAGGAAAACACACTGTTCCTTATACTTCTCTGATATCTATTCATTGTTATATTCTTACCTATTTCAATTACTTTATTTTACAGATAAGGTAAACGGTAAAGAAACTGTCTTTATACTACAGTATAATTATCTTTATGTTGTTGATCTCATTAAAAAAAGAACTTCGTATTGAATGAATAGATCATCAGTAAAATAAAATATGAAGCAAAATAAGTTCAATCAAATATTTAATTTTGTCAAATCTCTATCAGCATTAGATTATTGGTAAACAATGATATCTTTGAATCAATATTGATCAGTATTGTTAAGCATCATTATTTTCAAATAAATGAGTTAATGAATAATTTTTATCATCACTATAAGTATAAACCAAATAAATTGACATTTTAAATTTGTTTACAATGCAATCATAATCCTGTTCCAGCTTGTTTTGATAGTAGACACAGCATAAAATATTGTTGATCACTTGAAATTGATGATTATGAAGAGAATCAATATTATTGTATCAATAGACAATGCATGCTTTATACAATTTTCATAGATAATTGTTTTATATCTGAGTGCTTCGATGGATATGATAAATATTAGTCTATGATCACTCGTGTAATGATTGTGGTATACTCACAGTGGCATTTGACTGTGAAGATGTCACATCTATTTTGCATTTCCCTAAAAAACATTATAAATATCAGATGCTTGGACAAGCTCATGTGAGAGAATATCTAGTAATCCGCTGTCACAAGCAATATGCTTTCAAGTCAATCAATGTCTATATCTCAGGATTGTTGGCCAGAAGGCATGCATTAGATTTCAATTTTGATTCTGTTCTGTGGGACTGAACAGTTCATATTTGATTCTTAGTTTGGTGTCGGAAACTGTCTAACCAGTTCACGCAGTGTGGAGTATTTAAGCTAGTGTTCAAGTATTTCTTGAGTACCATGTAAGCTGTTATCGAATCTTAGGGTTCGGTCAAGTTCGGATTCAAATTTGAGTTCGAATATTTCTAACCTCTGGTGACTTCTTTTGGAATACGTGCAGTTTTCGGATCATTTATTTCGTTGCGTGTAGACCTACCATAGTCAGTTATGAAATCTTTCTTCTGATTCATTTCTATTCCATTTTAACAATAAATTGAAAACGACAGCACTCAAGGTTGAACTTAACCCTTTCACCACGATTTGGTTTTTCGAGGAAAATAATTTCAATATATCAATTTTCATGCATTCTCATGCACTTTCGATAAATGTACTCATTGATATTTTTGATGTATGAGAGGTATCCCTATTCATTACTAGGATTTTTCTAATAAAATTCACCATGTTGGTCTTTTATCATCCTCTCTTCTTCTGTGATATATGGGATTTTTCTGATTTGCCCATAAATGCATGTATAAATACATACATCATTCTAGTCGAGATAATGAAAATTAACCAAACTCACATTTTTCAAAATTTCCATTTTACATGTTATTTGAAGAAACGGATGCAAAGGAAAGTGGCGACTCACAGAGTGATATGAGCAGTTTGGATGATGGTTTTTCTAGAATGCAATTTGAATCTTCAAGCTCCGAAGAACAAGTTATGGATGATGATGATGTGGATTCACAAGTCTGAGGAGAAATAGAATCAGAATCGAACACTGCATTCTATGAGGATTATGGAATGATGGAAGAAGTACCGGCAAATTCGGAAGATAGTACGATCAATCCTAGCGATTGCTACCGACATTTCATCAGTGATGAAATTATTAGTCTCATGGTGCGGGAAACCAATCGATATGTAGAACAACACATAAAAACGCAGAAGCTTACCAAACAATCGAAAACTCTTCAATGAAAACAAGCACTAATGAAGAAATACTTAAATTTTTTGGGCATTATTATTGAAATGGGATTAGTATAAATGCCAGAAATAGAGTACTGTAGAAGCAAAAGCAAATTGTTTGGATTCGAAGTCATTCAAAATACGATGTCGAGAGATAGATTTGAATTACTTCCAAAATTCTATCATTTTTCGAACAGTCGAGAAGAGTATGTAGACCAAGACAAGTTATTCAAATTAAGACCACTTTTAGATTTATTGAGAGCTAGATTCAAGTTAATTTACGTTTCTAGTACAGTTATTTTTGATTGACGAAACAATGGTATCATGGAAAGGGAGACTATTGTTCAAATAATATATTCCTGGAAAAGACTATAAATATGGAGTTAATAAGATATATCAGCTGGCGGCTACAAATGGATACACCTGGAATTTTATGGTTTATACTGGCAAGCAGGATCCAACGGCTGATTTTGGGCACGCTCAAACTGTCGTAATTGATTTGACAGATGATCTTTTGGGATGTCGTCGAACTGTAGTACTTGATAACTTCTTTACAAGTATGGCTTTAGCAAAAAGTTTATTGCGGAATGATACCTATCTTATTGAAACATTGAGAACTAATCGGGCTAGTTCGGGACATGAAATAGTTCAGAAAAAGCTCAAGCGTGGTGAAGTTTATGGACTCCAGGGCAACAATGGTACGAAACTAATCAAGTGGAAAGATAAAAGAGATGCCTTAATGAAATCCACAAAGCCATCCCATTCAGCCACACTGGTGCAGACCGGAAAAACCAATAAATCAAATAACGAATCATGAAGCCACAAGTTATCATCGATTACAATAAAGAAGGACAAGGTATAGACTTATCAGATCAATTATCGACATACTACGCATGTCTCAGACGGTCTAAAAAGTAGTATCAAAAAGTAGCATTTGAAATAATATTTCGAATGTCGATAGTGAATGCTTATTTGATTTACAAAGAAAATTATGACATAAGCTGTACAACAATGCTACAGTTTTGTGAAAGTCTTGTACGATCTTTACTTCTTGGTATGCCATACGAAAATCTGAAACCTGGTCCGAGAGAACGTTCAACAAGTCAAACGAAACACAAGCTGGCGGATCACAAGCTTGAAGAAATGAAAAGATCTGATCGCGATGTTCGCAGTGGTTGTGTTGAATATTACGCGAAAGACAGAAAACAACAATCAACAGAAGCATATCATGCAATAACAAAGCGAATACAAATTTTCTGTTCTGATTGTAACAAATTTTTTTGTCTTGATTGTTTTAACGAGAAGCATCACATTATGTAATAAATGGTTTTAAAAAAAGCAACGGCAGAGCAAATCACACTTTACGTGTAACCTCCCGTCTAAGAATAAATGAAAGAAAAATATTTCTTCACTACACTTCTTGTTAAAACATAGTGGAGTCCACCGGTGGACCCCATCACAGTGAAAAGGTTAAATAATTTTCACTTGGTAAAAAATAAACATTTTAATGCAATATATGAAAACTATCTGTCTCTCAGCTTGCGTACTATGTCATTGCATCATAATGTGATCGTAATAGATTAGAAAGTTGTGAACAAATCAAAACCATTGAAAAATTAGAATTAATGACGTCAATCGGAAGTGCGTCATTAGTCCTTGATCATATACTGCAGTATTGTATTAGCTATATAAAAACAAGTCTCTTGAATAAATTTTCAGATGATGAGAGAAAAATATACGAAGAAATATTGCCCTGGAGTAAAGAAACTGAGCAAAATAAATCAACAGAGAGAATGATGCAAAGCGGAAAGAAGAACATGCGCAAGTGGTAGATTGTCATACTTTTTCATGAATCAGTTCCGATTTAAAATTTACATAAAGGTAAACAAGAGATTAAATATAGGCTTTATGGGAGTATAAAACTAATTCATTTACATTTACAATAGTACAGCTAGTAAGTAACGTTAATTCATTAATCTTCTAATTTTGTCGATTGTTCGTGGTCTAGTGAGTGACGATAAAACTAAATCACCAAAAGAGATCAAACAGAAGAACGTGACTGTAATTGATATTCCAGCAGCCCCAATCCTGGATGACAATTGGAAGACGATCGATCTTAATGTTTTATATGATGCAGAAAAGCGTTATTTAACTAAATGTGCTTTAAATGATGTGTATAGAATACTCGAGTCTGGAGAAAATTACATGATGATTTTTTTATTTATTCACTTCTATTTATATTATTTAGATCTTCACCAGAAGGACTCAGCGATAATCAGGTCAATGAACGTGTTGTGAAAGTAAGCTGTATCATATTTTATTCTGTAACAAGATCGACTACATCCGCATCGATAGCACTGTCATTTATTGAAAACTACATAGAATTTTTTTTCATAACTTGTGAAATTTGTTTTGTTAGTCAAGTGACAGAAGCAATCATAACGTATGAATGGTTGATTTATTTTGAAGAAATTATTTTGTCTAAAAGCGATAGTATATATGTAGTATAGGACAAACATATAGATGAGATTTCTCTCTTGACCCTCTTTCAAGAATCTAAAAACTAATGTAGGCGTCTTTTTTGCGTTTTTTTCCTGCATTAATATGCTAGTCTTTTATTATTATTTTTTTAACTATGAGGCTCACATATATTTGAAGTGAACTATTTCTTAGGCTATGCTATTTCCGCTCAGTTTAGCCCTATAAGGATATGATTAATCATACTATATCATATCTATTGAGTCTTTTCTTGTTGTTACCGCATATACAGTGGTGTAACGACAGGTTTACCATTCTTGAAGTATACTAGAGTATGGTGTACATCATTTTTGATATAATATTTCTACATGAGAAAAAAGTCGACGACATTAATTCATGAGAAAAAGTACTTAATTATTAGAGTATCATTGGAAATGCGTCCATAGTAATTATGTTCATATTCATACCTTAATTCTGCTTTAAAAAACTTTGGCGAAGTCTTGAACCCAGTATGACATAGAATAACATTGCTTTATAGAAATTCATCGCATCGTTAGACCTTACAAATGTTTTTTTTCTCGTGCATTACAAAGATCACAATGATATCACGTAGCATCATCATCTATGTACTCGCTCAATATTCGATATTGATAAAAAATTCTTGTTTTGCTAGTTTTTAAAACTAATAATATAATATAAAAAACGTACACACATGTAAGAAGTTGATGAAATTTGATAGAGAAATATTATTGCCTGAAGTGTTGAGGAACGATAAAATATCTTATCAAAATGATTCAAAACAAGTGATGAAAAAGATATATGTGAAATGTCTGTAGATAACGACATAAAAGGATGATTTCTACTGTTTTTGAGAAATATTTTCATTTGTATGAAACATATGATCACTTAATCATTGATTTTACCACTAAATTAGCTTTGAACTGAGAAGACAATTTTTTTTCATTTTAATTTATTTCGAAAGGAAGAAAAAAAAATTTATGTAAAGTTTGCATCATATATAGGAAGATAAGGCTATGATTTTTTTTATGATAAAATGAAAAATCTGATTCAACTGAAATACAAATGCAATATATTATAATCCGCATGCAAATCTGTATATAAATGAGAGAGTGTCTAGAGATGTTTAAGAAAAACAATTTTTTTTTGAATTCTGTGCAGATATCATAGAGAGGT
This sequence comes from Macrotrachela quadricornifera, assembly GCA_022393335.1. Lineage (NCBI taxonomy): Eukaryota > Metazoa > Rotifera > Eurotatoria > Philodinida > Philodinidae > Macrotrachela > Macrotrachela quadricornifera. Next base: position 18,170 of record JAJEKB010017497.1, read on the forward strand.
GAAAACCTTATTTTAAAATGGCACAAAGAGAAACGATAGAAAATATTTTTAGTAACTATTCAACACCTTTCAGATAGATGAAATTAAAAAAAATTATATAAAAAGAATTGGTTAGTCTCCCATTCATGCTTTGCTATATTATTTATCAATAATAAAAAGAATGTTACATTTCTGACTAATAATGACCGTATTATAAAAGTATGAAAAAAAGATGGCATAGTAAATTCTTATCTCCAAGAAATTCAAATCTTACTATATTAATATAAATGATAAATGCTACAAGCTTAAGGATTTAGTGACGAACATCCAAATTACATCTCGCTGATGAATGGGAAAAATTACTTTTTCTACATATGATTCACTGAATACAGTCTAATCAATCAAATGTATATAAAATAGATATTTATTTTTAGCCTTATATTGAATGAATATATTTAATTTGATATAAAAGATCATTGAGATGAAGTATATACTTTAATATTGAGTTGAAACAGGAAATATCCTTTTACATAGAGTTTAGGAACACCATCATAATCGTCGTATGCACAATAACAAAAAAGACAGTGAATTGATCATTTCATAATCAAAGTTTTGACTGCATTAACAGTTAGATTTTCGAATAGACCTTCTCAGTAATTCGTCATTATAATATTCACTAGTCGAATTATTCTTATACAAAAGCTATAACAATTTTATTCTATTTTTTCATCTGCATATTTGTAAGTTAGAAATTACTTTGTATTACATATATTTTATAAATCAAAAAGAAATTATAATAACTGCACTATTGTGCTATTCTTCAGTACTTATATTTTACATAATAGAAAACTTTTTTAAATCGTTCATATGTGTACTTTGATTCAGTCAGTTCAACCTACTCAATGACTGAAATATATACTTCATCTCGATATTACTTTATGTTAAAATAAATTTATCTGCTTGCTTTAAATTTCTATGAAAATATAGTTCTTATCCCTCTTCATTCAGCAGAAAAGACTAAATATATAATCAAATTATTAAAAGACGTTCTGGTGGAAGTCAACATTTGATACATTCAGCATTTAGATTCTGAATTTGAAAACTGTCTAAATAATTCTTTTGGACAGTTCATCTGAATTTTGAGCTGTAAATTGTCGTAGATCTAGACATCACCAAATATTCAACATTACTTTTTAAAGAAAGTAGAATCAAAAAAGAATTTATTATTTAGTTTGGTTCAAATGTAATCGAACATAAAGAACGCAATCCGATCATTCAGTTTCTTCTATTCATGTGGAATCCACTTTCATGGTGAGTTTGTTTGAACTACATGATTCACATTGATATAAGATGCCTTGTATGTAGGGTGATGGAAGTTGCTGCTATAGTGGCAATTGCATTGAGTAACGGTGGCGGTCAACCTCCAGATTGGCCAGATTTTGTTGGCATTATTTTGCTTCTTCTTCTAAATGCTACAATTGGTTATATTGAGAAATATCGAGCTGGTAATGCAGTTAAAGCATTGATGGCTTCATTAGCACCTGAATGTCGAGTGAAACGTAATAATGGTGTATGGACAACAATCGAAGCTAGTAAACTTGTGCCAGGTGATATCGTTGCTATTAAATTAGGAAATATAGTTCCGGCCGATGCTCGAATCATATCATCTCCTGGTGGAGCAATATCTTTAGATCAGGCAGCTCTTACCGGTGAATCTTTACCCGCATCAAAAAAAATCGGCGATACAATTCTGTCATCGACTACATGCAAACAAGGTGAATGCGAAGCAATAATCGTTGCTACTGGAATAAATACAGAATTTGGACGTGCGGCAAAAATTATTGGTGGTGCGCGTGACGAAATGGGTCATTTACAAATGATCTTAGCTAAGATTGGCAATTTTTGCATTGTTGTCATTGTCATTTTTATAATCGCTGAAATCTTTGTCATGTACGCCGGATTTCGCTATAGTTACCGACGAGGAATCGATAACATCCTAGTTTTACTCATTGGAGGCTTACCGATTGCTATGTAAATATAATTATACTCAAACGATTCATATGTATATTCCTCTATTTTTAGGCCAACTGTATTATCAGTCACATTGGCTATTGGTGCTAAAGAATTGTCCGCTCGTAAGGCAATTGTCACTCGCATCACAGCAATTGAAGAGCTAGCTGCTGTGACCATTCTCTGTTCAGATAAAACTGGAACATTGACTCAAAACAAATTAATTATTGATCAAGATACAATTGTGAAATACGCTGACATTGAACCCATCGATATCATACGCTATGCAGCCTACGCATCTAATCCAGAACATTCCGATGCAATGTATGTATTCAAATTTGCACATAGATATATTTGTTTTTTTTTTCTGATAAATATAGTGACACCTGCGTATTGGATTCTTTTGGAAAAGTTGATTCAATAAAGGACACGATTATCATTCAATCATTTCTTCCATTTGATCCGACAACAAAACGCACGGAAGTGACATATCAAGAGAAATCCAATTTGTCGATTCATCGAGTTACGAAAGGAATGCCTGAAGCTATTTTACGATTGTGTATAAGAGACAATGTAGAATCAACAAACGAACGAGAGAAAGTACGATCGGATGTCAATGAATTTGCAAGACGTGGCTTACGTGCTCTGGCTGTAGCTATTGCCAAGAAAAATGATGATTTCAGAATGATTGGACTTTTACCTATTTTCGATCCACCACGAGAAGATACGAAAGAAACAATCATGAAAGCACTCGAACTTGGTATTTATGTTTTCTTTTTATTTCATAAAATCTTACTAGTAGTATTCTAGATTAGAAACTGAAACTTTTCATTTGATTTTTTTTTCTGTCTTTTACTATTGCCCTTGGTTATTTCACAGGTATTCAAGTGAAAATGATCACGGGTGATCAATTAGAAATTGCTAAAGAAACGGGACGTCGTTTGGGCATGGGTGACACAATGTATGTATATGAAGATGTAATCTATTCGATAAATGATGGCGAATCAACTAGAGATGAGGACAAAATCAATGGAATAGTTCTCAAAGCAGACGGATTTGCTAGCGTCTTTCCAGAACACAAATTTGAAATTGTAGAACGGCTTCAGGACATGGGTCATCTAGTAGCTATGACTGGTAATTCTATTAACTTTAATATCTCTTTAGTCATTGTTTGATCTTAGGTGACGGAGTGAATGATGCTCCAGCTCTGGCCAAAGCCAATGTTGGTGTAGCCGTAGCAGATGCATGTGACGCAGCTCGGTCAGCTGCTGCTATTGTCCTCACTGAACCGGGTCTCTCAGTTATTATTGATGCAGTACACGGTTCTCGACAAATTTTTGCACGTATGACCAGCTATTCTATCTATACCTGTTCAGTTACTATTCGTATCATTATCGGTTTTGCATTGTTAATCTTTATTTTTCGCTACGATTTTCCTCCATTTATGATTCTTATTATGGCTATTCTCAATGATGGAACTATTATGACTATATCAAAAGATCGTGTTCAATCATCACCTGAACCGACTAACTGGCATTTAAAACGAATTTTTATCTCAGCTATTGTCTATGGTTTCTATATGGCCGCATCAACGTTAGTCTTTTTTGCAATTGTCACCAAAACTAGCTTTTTTCAAGATCGTTTCGGTGTAAACACTATTCAGCCAACTAGTGATGGTGGCTATTCAAATGGTCATTTACATGCAATGATTTATTTACAAGTGTCATCAATCAGTCAAGCTTTAATCTTCATTACGCGATCACGCGGGTTTTTCTTCACAGAACGGCCAACAGTGTTATTAATTGCTGCTTTTATCATTACGCAAATATGTACTACATTGATTGCTGTCTATGCCAATTGGCCATTTACCCAAATTCTTGGCTGTGGATGGTCTTGGGCAGGTAAACATTCAGATCAGTAATGAAAACTATAGTTTTAAAAATCTCACTCTCTTATCATATATTAAATTTTTTCTATTTGTTCGATGATTGAAGAATATCTGAAACAAATAGTCTTCAAAAAGGTGAACATTATTATGGGTCCTTTTATAAGTTTTTATCTTATTTTATAGTTTTAAAGATTCAGAAATGCAAGCAAGAAAATTTCTGACTGGCATAGTTCTAGTTGTCATTGAATTTTAAGCTCTAAATTTTAACTAAAGATTCTTCTCCTTCAAATTTTCTCTCATCTTTTTTTCTAAAGTCTTTTTAACCAATTATTAAAACTCTCAATATTAAGAATTTTTGAGTTCATGCTTTCATCACAAAAGTAGTATAAAATATTCCGTTCTGTCGTAAATACTATGTGCTTGTAGACTTATATGAATTAAGAATCCTTTCAGTTATGTTAAATATATATTTCTATTCAAGAAAATCAGGCACAACAAAATATAGATATTCTTCAATATCAATTGTAATGAGTTACTAGAAAAAAAAGTTTTAAAAGAGTTATTCTTTGATTCGTAATATTAGTGCATATAGAAGCTGTGTCAATTAGAAACTTTATTACTTATATAAATTTTATATTTTATGTTTTTGTGAGACTATTGAAATATTCGTTTAGAAGTAGTTTTTCAAGTGACTTTTGCTGCTAATCTTCACGCTTGAACTCAGTTCAAGTCAGTAAAAGATTTTAATTCTAATTTAAGAAGCATTTAAATAAATTTTTGAATTGTTTTATTAGAAATAGCTATGATAATTATTAAGTATTGTTTTTAGGCATTGTTTGGATCTACAATATCATATGGTTTGTTCCACTTGATTTCATCAAATTTGGTCTTCAAGCAGCATTCAATCGTACTTTATATGCTGTGCAACCTTTTACATGTTTGCAACGTCAACGTGTTTCAACAAAAGTATCGGATAATGTCAATGCACCAGTAGAAATGTCTCCAGAAATGATAGCTGCTCGCCGTAAATTAGAAACCCAGATGTCACGACAAATCTCGCACCAAATGTCGCGACAATTTTCACGCCAAATTACACGGCAATATTCACGACAAGCATCAAAAGGACAAGGAATAGATGAAGATCACCCTGAACAACAGCCAGGATTCATAATGTCAACGTTGGATCAATTAACTCAAACGGGTTCCTCATTTTATGCGCCCTATACAGATACACTCTCGGAATTAAGACGCAAAAATCCTTTCATGAGATCCTTATCTACAATATAATCAATTCTCTTGCTTTTATTGTTTCTTTGTGTTACTAAAGCCATTGAATGAATATATGGTTTTGCTTTTTTCTAACATAAATATGCATTCATAAAAATAAATGAAATAAAATCTTGCCAATAAAATGCATCCATTTCGACAAAATAAAGATGCAATTTTTTAAAATAATAGAGTAACATCTTTATTTATGATCAGATCAAAGATTTATTAAATAAAGTCTCAATAATTACTGATTAAGATAGTGTCGTTCGAGATACAAAGGGCTTCTTATTTTATTTTTTAGTCAAAAGAATAAATCCGGCGCACATAGTAGGATTCATACTTCACGTAAAATAGCCTACTTTTAAAACATTTACATCCAACATATATAAAGTTATTTAGTTATATGAATGTTGAGCGTTTTAAAAGTTATGTAGATGGAAACATGCATCGAGTCTAAATTTTTGAGGTTCAATCATTCGCATACCTTCATTAACAATAATCAATAATAAAGAGTGTGAATTAATGAAAGATTGCAAATCGTAGACCATAAAATACTAGAATTGACTAAAGATGTGATGCAGACGATATGGGCACCATTCCAATGCCTTTGTCATGTGAACAATCGTCTTCTCTCTGATACTATTTCTTCAATAGAGCACATTTGTTTTGATTTCATTTCCAATTGATCAGATTTTTTGTATGTCTTGTTTCAATCAGTTAAATTAAAAAAATTTGATTTTATGCATGCAAAGTTCTGAAAGAATTTGATGGGCTGAGAAAAACTAACAAATCTCAATTAGCAAAAAAAAGACAATACAAATCTAGAAATTTTATAATGGAGAGAAAAGACAAAGGGACAAAGCACTTCGGCAAGAGATAGGGTGACGACACTCACAAAAGATGTTTTGAACCTCATTAAGAACAATATCGGCGCATTTTCGGACCATTTTTTTGCTTCAGTAGCAAATTTAGAGTGAAGGTTGGATAGGTCACTCCTATTCCTGAAGATTGATTTCCATCAGAAAGGCTTAAATAATATGTCAATGCTACCTCAAACGAAGTTAAAAACGTGTTTTCTCACCGATACTACTATTTTTGCCGGAAAAAATTGTGAAGAGAGGAGTGATCGTCCTTAATACTCGTTTCCTTAAATCGATTTTGTGAAAAAGTATTATAAATAAATAATGAAGGTAAATGTACCACAAGTTGTAACAAAAAAAACGAAACAATCAATGTACTCAATAAGATTGAATCTATTAAAAATTTCGATTATTGATATGACCGAAAAATCTAAGACAATGAATTGATATCAATTTCAAAGTTTTTGATACTATTACATGTCAAAGTAGTCCACAGTGAGTTCAGTACTAAGTAGTTAATATTTTCTAATTTGTTCTTATGTTCATTCTAAAAAAAAAATATAATATTGCAAGCGATACAGTTGATTTTATCAATAATGTTGATTGAAACTTCATCAAAGTTCATCGAAGAGTTGTTGTAACAGAATGCGTGTTACTATCTTATACAACTAGCTTTTCGTAATGTAACAGATTCTTTTCAATTATCATTTTTATGGTAACAACAGATCCGTAAAAAAAAGAAAAATTTTACTTTAAAAAGACTTATAAAATGAATATATTCTATAAAAAGAAATAATTAACACGTAATATCTATATCTTTATTGGCCGTTGACTGAATCAATCAACGTTTGAAATTATCAGATAATAGTAAATATATTTATAAACCTATACTTAATATCCTTGAGATAAGAGAGAATAAAATGAAATGAGATTAACATCAAGAAATTAGCTATTTGAAAGATCAGTTTTCAAGAATCCTAGTGGCATAGTATGAAATCTAAAAAGTAGATCAGAAAATAAAAATATAGAATCTCGATAATTATTTTATTTTGATGTTCAACCAAAAATACTGAGATATTATTATTAATGAGGATCTAACTCGATGATATTCCAGATTATTAGACCATTTATCAAGATTGTCAGATCGAAAGTTATAAATCAAAATTAGTTTTATACTATTTTGAAAAAATTTCACAACTGTTATTTGACATTTACATGGATAGATCACCTTTTTTGTTAAAAATATGTTTTGTTCTATCAATATTTTGTGTGAAAATCGTCCTTAGCTGATTTGACACATGATAAATATCGTATAAAACACCCTTTTGTTAGCTTAATTTGAATTGATAATAGAAAAATTATTTACTCAAATGGCTTTTTTGTACTGATGTAGAATGTGTCGTTTCGTTTCAGCAGAAACTTTAAATAACAATGGTACATTAATTGCTGATAAAAGTTTCAACAGAGCAAATATTTCCAGCAATTGTATAATACATGTTTGATTAGATAGTATATTCTCTAATGTTGTATCTAGATATGCATTATTAAATTTACATCATTATCAATATTAACATTATAACTAAATATACTTTACTCTTATTTAATCTTGAATCGTTTAGTACATAAATATATGACAAAACATTTTGCATCTGCCAAATTTATCACTTATAAAAACAGATTATTTTATTATGATGAATGATGTTATGATACATAAATATATACAGGTTGATTACGCTATTTTGAATAGTTTTATGTCGTTTGATACAGCTGAATAAAGCATCGATTACTCTATCGAATCATATAATTTAAGGGGAGGGGTTGTTCTCCCTCTAACAAACCCTGAAACTCTATCAATTTACGGAAGATACCTTCGATAGTAAAACTGTGCAATAGAAAAGAAATCTATCAAATACTGACTGAATTATTAATTAATTAACAAGTTTAGCTTGAAAAGCATTTTTTTAAAATTTTCTAGTTTTTCATGAGTATATTACTTTTAATTGATTCTAGTGTAGTGTTGTAGAAAATTGTCTATTAATACAATTCCATATTTAAAAAGTTCAAAAAAAGCCTTCTCTAAGTACCTTTCAATTATTAATTAGCACTAATTAATAATGATGCAGTGGAAAAAAGTAAATTTTTACAGTATTAAAATAAATAGAAAGAAATTGTTCTTTATATCATTTGATATATTTTGCTATTTTTTGAAAATAAGAGTATACAATTAAAATAAGTTTTATCATATACATTATAGGGTATTTCATGCTACATCGTCTGGTACATTCGTTTTTTAACAAAACGTATTAGATTATATACAATCTTTGTTTATATTATTCAATAGAAGTAAATATGCGTCGTTATTTATTGAAATTCACTTACAAAAAAAAATCATTACATTATTATAATAATTGATAGAAAAAAGGAAACAAGTGATGAGAGAAGTGAGTCGATAGAGTGGAATGTACACACACACACACACGCACGCAAATATCCATAATTATTGGTCAGTTTATCTGATACTTCAAAATTAAGCGTGTTCTCTATATACAAGAATAGACATACAATTTAGCGAGCACTAAAACAATAGAGATTCATTCATCGCAACAACAATTGCACAATAGATGGATAGAAGAATAATGGAACAGAAAAAGATAATGTGCAATAATTAGTTGAGAAACAAAAAAGAGATAAACTCGAGATAGAATACTGGCATTGTTTATTAAACTTCCGTGGGTTCTTGATATACATAAGCAGTTGATGAATTAGATGGATTAGCAATTTGATGATAAGATGGAGGCGCTTCATCATGATGTATTGCTGTTGGTTGATGGACGACTATTTTTTGTGGTGGTGGTGGTGTAGTTATTGGACGTCCACGTTGTTGTTGATGATGATAATCAACTGGATTATAACCTGATGATGTTGTTGTTGATGATGGTACAGGTCCTCCAGCCTATTATAAATATAAACAAAATCAATCATCAATAGATATGATTAATTATTAATGATAGAACATAATGAATAAGCAAAAAATAAAAATAAAATAAAAAAAACAAGCGGGGTAAAATTTCTTTTTTTTTTTTATCAAATATGAGCAAGAGCATAATGCATGAAATAAAATGAGAACATTTAACACCGATTATAACAATCGATAAAAATAACTTACCACACGAAATGTAAATTTTTTCGGAAGAAACTGAAAGAAAAATATTTTATCAAAATAAATAGATGATACATGCATAGAATAAATGTTTTGTTCTTTTTTTTTTTTGTCTCAAAGAAATATTTAAATACATTAATCAAAACGTAGAAACAAGAAAGTGCAAAATCTATGTGTAATTGTGATAGAAATTTTAATTTTTATATTTTGAGTATACATACAGCTGAATCTTCAGTAGCATTATTTAAATGTTGCTGATGTTCAAGTTCTTCTTCTTCTGATGATGATGTATTATTAGTTGTTAATCTTTGTTGTTGTTGTTGTTGAGCTCTTAATTGTGCTGGATTATGATAATGATGATGTTGATAATTTTTTTTAACATCAACTGATTTTGGTGATGGTGTTTGTTGATCACGTTTTGGTATAATTGGTGCTGGTAATGGTGGAGGTGGTTCAGTTGAACGTTTTTTAACCGGTAATGATACACCTGGTTGATGATTTGATCGTAATGATTGAATAGATTCTGAAAGTGATTTGCGTGAACCGAATGGTGTTGTTGTTCGTGAACGATTTGTTGTTATTGGCATTGCATTAACACTAACATCAACTTCATCCGCATCATCTTGATCTGGTGAATACGAACGTGTTGGTGGTGGTGGTTGACGGAAACCTGGAAGTGCACTTGCTTGACGATATGAAAGTGAAACAGGTACAGGAGCTTGACGATATGATGAATGTGTACTTGTCATTGGTGATGGACGATTTGGAATTGGTGGAGGTTGACTTGTACTACTTTCAGCTGATTCTACTAAATGTGATGTTGATGATGAATCACCTTTTAATGGTTCATGTTTATATTTAGAATAATCAGCTGGTAAATTACTTCCATGACCCCAACGACCTTTTCCTTGTTTACTTAAATATATAAAATAAATAAGATTTAGAAGAAAAATAAAAAGAATAAATATATATTAACTTACTCATTTGGTAATTTTTCCGCTAGAATAACAAAATAAAAGCATTTTAATTATTTATTAAATAAGAAAAAAAAAAGTTACATACTACTTATTGAACGTTTTTCATTTGAATTTTTTTTACGACGTTTTAAAAAGATAATTGCAGCAATTATTATAGCAATAAGAAGAAGCAATAAAACACCACCAATACTTATTCCAATAATCATTGGAATTTTATATGATTCTAATATAGATATATATATATTTATAAGAAAAAAAAAATAATATAAAATTAAACTTACTTCCTTGACTTCCATCTGCACCTGCACCTGTTTTCAATCCATTAGCTGAAGCTAATAATAAATAGAAATGAAAATAAAAGTATTTAGAATGAAAATGATTTATATGAATAATAGGTTGTAAAAAAAAAGCATGGAAACAAAACAATATAATCATGCAAAACAGCCAATAGGAATAGCATTATTTCACCGAAAAGTTACAGAAATATATTCTTACTTTTATTTTTCTCTCTTACTCATACCAACAATACTTATCTAAATATAGATTTAGTACATATATGAAAAGATTTTTCTATAATATATTTCTTTTTGTTTTTAAAGAAAATTCACAAGAAGAATTTTGGATAGAATAGATATATTATTCTATTTATGAGCAAAATCATTTTTAGCGATAATTCTCCTAAACTAAAGTCTATTAAATGATTTTGCCCATATATCAAAATCTCAAGTACTTTTAAATAGAATTTATTTGTGTAATTTAAAAATTTTTTTTTCTTAATTCTAAGATATTTCATATTAAAATCATTCTAATCTCATATATTTGTATAAATTAAAAATAACTTACGAATAACTGTAATAATAAATTCTTGATTAATTGTTTTTCCTCTTGATTGTGCTTGACATTGCATACCATGTGATCCTGGATTTTGATAAAGTCTTTGTATTTTTCTTGTTGTACCAAATACATTTAATCCAGCTGTTGGAATATTTGATGGTGGTTGCATATGATATTGTTGTTGTTGTCCAAATGAATTTTGATGAGCATAATATGGCATCATGGCATTTCCATTTGATATATTCCTTGATACTTCATACCAAACATAGGATGGCGTTGGATTTGCTTCTATTTGACATTCCATTTCAATCATCGTTAATGCTTCAGTTTGTAAAGTAACAGCTGGTAAAGCACCTGTTTCTAAATTAGGTCCATCTATATTTTAAAATAAAGAAAAAAAATAATAAAATAGATTTGATATATTTAGAAATAAATTTACATTCAATATCAATTGGAACAGTTTTAATAATATAAACATCAAGATTATTATTTGATTCAACTTGACATTGAATTGTTCCATTATGATCAGAACGTGTTAATGGACGTTGAATTGCAATTCTACGTGTTAATATTTGTTCATTTAATGTATCATTATAAATTTTATTATTTGGTAATGTTGATGATTGTGAACGTGTAGATAAAAATAAATCAAGTCGAGGTAAATTTTCAGCACCAGCTAATGTTGATGATGGTCGAGATTGTGATGGTAAAGATGATGGAGGTAAATTAGGAAGATTATTTGATAATAATGATGATGGTTCAGATAATTTAAATGTTGAACGAATTATTGATACAGAACAAGATACAAGTGATGAACCATTATTATCTTCACTAACATGAGAATTATGAATTTGAAGAGAAGAAACTAAATAAAACAAAAAAAAACGAAGAATTTTTTTCTTAAATTAATTTTCTTTTATTTTTTTTTGGGATGAATTACCATTGATAGCACTAAGTATATGATTAAATGTTTGCCAACTAGCATCCATTGCTGAATAATAACCAACTGTTGTTGAATCAAGTGAAAGAATAGTTAAACGATTATTTTTTTCATCATAAGTAAATTTTGATTTATTTGCAAATCCAACACTAATTATATATAATGGATAACCATTTAAACCTAAATGAGTTACTTTTATTGATGATGGTGCAACTTGAAATGAATATGGTTCAGATAAATTTCCAACTAAATAATGTTCACTTGGACCGGGTGGTGCTAATGGTGCTTGAGCAATTGGTTGATCATTTGATGGAAGTTGTTGAAATTGATTAATAAATGGTATTTGTTGATTTGATTGAGGAGATTGAATTGAAGGACCTGGGATATTTCCCTGATAATATTGATTTTGTTGAGGATACATTTGTGATTGTTGTTGTTGATGATGCATCTGTTGTTGTTGTTGTTGTTGTTGCTGTTGTTGTTGTTGTTGTTGTTGTTGCTGTTGTTGTTGTTGTTGCTGCTGCTGCTGCTGCTGATGGATTGGAAGTTGTTGCTGTTGAAACATATCATTACCAGTAGGAGGACCATATTGACCGGGATGTGAAAATGGCATTTGAGCCATTATAATCCATGGTAACACCACAAGATAAACTAAATAGAATTTAATATATAAAAAATCTTTTCAAAATTTTATCAATGAATATTTAAGAATGTTTATCTTAATTTCTTAATTGAATTTTTTCATCAATAGAATATAATATCTATTATCTATTTTTCAATTGAAACTTCGAGTACAATTGAAAAGAAAGTAGATCAATAAAAAAAAAATAAATTAAGTGGAAAGAGTCAAAATCCGTTTCCTTTTTCCGTTTGAACAAATATTTCTTTGTCAATAAATCCTTACCGAAAAACACATTAACATCCATTGTATAACGATAATCACATTTAATTAGCCATGAACGAAAAATAAGGCTAACAACTTTATTCAATATAAAATAAAACAAAACAAAACAACTATCTAAAAGAAAATGAAAATTTAATCTGTAAATTAGAATAATATTCAAAGTAAAATATTATTCGATTTAATTTTATTTTGTTCATTAATATTAGTTTTTTTTTTGTTTTTGGCCAAATAGAAAAGAAAAGAAAAGAGAGAGAGAAAAAGGAAAAAAAAATAATAACCAACAACATCAACATGAAGTACGACAGAGAGAGAGAGAAAGAAAGAAAGAAAAAAAGGTTTTGTGTATGTGTGTGTGCGACAAATATAGACAAATTTAGTTATTTTCACTGTTTTCTCTTTTCGAATATATAGAAATATATACATACAAAAAAAGAAAGTCAAATATATACGATAATGAATAGCTTTGTTGTCAGATCAAACAAACCACCGACTTTTCAAAAAAAAAATCGAAAGGCAAGGATGACTAGAAAATGAGATAAAGAGACAAGTGAGAAAAAAAAAGGAGAGAAAATAGATAAAAGTTGTTATTATTTTGATTTTTCCAGAATTAATTTCTTTTTTTGTATATCATTATTATTATTATTATTAAATAGTATTAGTTGATGTTGTTGATCCAGTTGTTTGTTGTGAATTATAATTTCCAGGTCCATTACCATTTGGCATTAATAATCGTCCAAGTTTTTTCGAGGAATAAAGAGTTAATGTTGATTTATTTAAAGCATCATTTAATGCCATACGCCATTCATGAAATGAAACGATATCCTATAAATGTTTGGATAGTTTTTTTTAAAGAACAAAAAAAGAGGGAGAGAGAGAGAGAGAAATGATTTAAATGACAACAAAAGCAGCAACAGTAATAGTTCAATGATCAAATAATTAGAAACAAATTGAAATTGAGAAAAAAAAAACAAACAGAATACAACAAATCACTGTTTCCCAAAGAGAAAAAGAAAAAAAAAAAAAGAGTTTTATTTGTTTTCAATTTTAATAAAGTTTTATTTTCTTCTATTTTGTGATTAATCTTGAAGTGCAGCTGCAGCAACATTACTTTTCTTTAATGCTCCAAGAGAACTACCAGATGATAATGAATTATGATAACTTCCGGAAGATATTTGTTGATTTGAATTAACATTTGTAGATGTCGTACTACTTACATCAGCTCCATAGATTTTTGATGCTTTTTCACTAACAGTTAAATGTTGTTGTGATGCAACAAGTGTATCATATAAAGCTTTTTTCCATTCAATCCATGATACTTCATCCTATGGGAGGAGATTGATAGAATTTCTTCCAAACAAATATTTATAAACAATAAACACTGAACCATTTATACATTCATGCTAATATAAACACAAAATACAACACATTAATACATAACGAAAGCAAACTAACATGCATATTTATACATACACATAAGAATTTTATGACACAAAAAAAAAAGAGAGTACAAATGTGTAAATATCACGAATATGTATATATATATATGTGAATAGAGAAAAATAAGAAATAAAAATCTTACTTGTGGTGAAAGCATTAAACGTGGTTCGTTACCACCTTTTAAGTGTATTGTTATTGTTTTTTGTCCTTTACATTCTTTTGAATCAATATGTTCAATTCTTTCCATTGTATAAACCTATTTAGAAAAAAAAAGAAAATCTATTCATGTACATAATATATATTTCTTTAATTATTAACATATTATTATCATTGATCCGAAAAGAAAAATATTTTTCTTTAATATTTATATACGATAATTATAATAAACATTCAATAGTATATATATATTAAGACAAGAAATTCTCTGTTCTAACCCTGCTAATATATTTAAATTTTCTTTTTGTTTAAAAGAATGTGTCAAACGTTAGTAAATCGAGCTGGAAATCTTACTACAGTCTTCCCATTTTAGCCTATTTGAACACGTTCCTGGGTTAAGCTTGATTTTTGAGTGTTAAAGAAAAAACCTTATCTTTTTATTTTTATTGCTATATTTTTTCAAATAATTTTATCTATTATAATAAATTATACCTCTGGATCTTTATCACCCTTTTCATAATGTAATTCAAGTCGATTTGGATATAATTTTGTATAACGTATCTGCCATGAAAAACCAAATGTTCCCGTATTTTTTTTTAATTGTCCTTGTAATATTAAATCAGATGTTTTTTCATCATCATATATATTATTTTGTTTAAATTTAGCTCGTCTTTTTTGTTCAATTTTATCTGTTTCTTGATTAACTGTATCAAATACTGTTTCTAAATAAATAAAAACAAAAAGAATTCGATTTATAAACAAAAAAAAAAAGAAAATCAAAATTTTACCAGTTATTTCTTGTTGCCATCGTTCAGAAATAACAATTGGAAAATTTTTATACAATTCTTGATCAGCTTCCGTTAGCTAATTAAATATAAATAAATACATTTGTTTTTTTCCTTATAAAACTCTTTACTTTAATTCCTTTTGTATCATCTTCATCAAAATTTCCAATATCAAAAGCATCAGCTGCATTAACTTCTCCACGTGGTGGAATTAATGGTGGAATTAATTTTAATAAATAAACTTGTTTCCAATCAACATCTTTAAAATAAGGATGTTCTTTAACTTCTTCAGCTCTAAAAAAAAAAAAATTTTAATAAAAACAAAAATTCTAAACTAAAAAAAAAAATATGTTACAATCTGCCCATGCATCCAAGACGTTTATCAACATCACGTTGAAGTAATCCTTCTAATAATGTACGCATTTCATTTGACATTGTTTCAGGCAATTCAATTGTCTAAATAAACAATTCCTTTTTCTATTTTTTTATTTTTATTTTTCATACCATTGTCAGAGTCATTTTATCAATTTCATGTTTATCTTTTGTTTTATGTTGTCTAAATGGACTATGTCCTTTTAATAATTTATAAATCATACAACCAAATGAAAACCAATCTGCACTTGAATCATAAGCAACACCTTTAGCTAAAACTTCCGGTGCCATATAACCATGTGTACCAACACTTGCATGAGGTTTTTTCTTTGAAAAATCACAAGCTAAACCTAAATCTGATATGCGTACATGACCATGTTCATCAAGTAAAATATTTGCAGGCTATTTTAATTTAGAAAAAAATAAAATAAAATAATTTATTAATATATTTTTAGTTTTTTTTTGTTACTTTAAGATCTCGATAAACAATGGATCTAAGATGCATATGTTCTAATCCTAAAATAATTTCTGCTGCATAAAATTTCACTTCTTTCTCAGAAAAAACTCCATGTTGAGATAAATGATAATGAAGATCACCACCTAAAATAATATTTTTTATTTTTTTCTTGTTTTCCAAAATAAATTTTACCATTCATTAAATCAAGTATAAAACAAAGTTTATCTGTTGTATGAAATGCATATGCCATACATACAATAAATGGACAACCTTCCTCCTTAACAACGAAACAAATCATAAAAATCTCTCAAGAAAGATAATAATCTTTAACATACTCCTGTACTGACAAGTGATAACATAATACGTTCATTTAATGCTAATGTTTCACCTTGTTTCATTTTAATACGTTTTTTATCAAGACATTTCATTGCATACCTTTAGTAATAAAAAAAAAACATTTTGTTTTTTAATGTTAATATAAAAGATTTGTTTTTTCGTTGTTACATTTTTCCTGTATCTGCTTTTCTACATCCATAAACTTCACCAAATCCACCACGTCCAATAATTCTGTGTACACTAAAATCATTCATTGTTAATTGAATATTTAATTCAAAATTTTTCCATTGACAAAATCTTGTATATTTTTCTGATTCAATAAATTTATCAAATATTCTTCCACGTAATGAATCACATATTTCTTTTTTATATGGTTCAAATAATCCTGATGGTAAAGTATTTTTTGGATTATTTGGATTATATTTTGATAAATGTTTTTTTACACTTTCAACTGCTCGTTCTGAGTAGGTCTTGAAAAAAAAACAAAATTTATATATAGATATATAAAATATTTAATAACAAAATATTTACATGTGAATTTGAAAGAAGTTCTTTCATTATAAATTGATCGTAAATTTCTTTTCCCACACGCCATCGTTCTTCATCTGTTTCAAGTTTTTCAAATCGTTTTATCTAAATAATGATTATAAATCAAAAAGAATATTTATTTTTCTTCTTTTTTTTTATATTCGATTAAAATCAAAGAACCTCTTCATAGAATTTTAATTGAGGCACAGGTTCATCACATAAACTTGAACAAAATTCTTTGAAAAGAAGAAATCCTAAAGAAAAAAAAAAAAAAACAAAAACCAATTGATTAAGTTTTTTTTCAATTGATCTTATAAACCGTTTGCATGTTAGGCATTTACTAGTTACAACGCGATTCCCCTTAGAGATTTAACGCTGCATGCGTGCAATACAGAAAAAAGAAGAAGAAGAGAGAAAAATCGTTTTCAATAGTACCATCATCACCTGAGAGAAGAGAAGACCGGAGGGGGTAAGAATACATGACACTCTTCGGCTTTCGGCTTTATAGATGAGGAAAAAAAAAGAAAAGAAAGTGCAGGAAGAGAAAATGGAAAAACGAGATGAAGGTCTATAACAGAACAGATTCATTAACAGAACAAAGTGAAAAGAAAAAAGAAATAATCTAGCGATCTGATGCAATTATTGCGTTCCTTTTGTCTTCGTTTCCTTGTTTATGGATTCGACAATTAAATTAACAAACCGGTGGTACTCCTAATACTAATATTGACGGTCCGTATCGGATATTTCTCATTCAATCACCTCTATAAGAAATAAAAAGATAGATTTGAAGTGATCTTTCCAGGTGCCAAGATAATAATAAGGATGAATGAAAAAAAAACAGAAAAGAAAATGTTTGTAAAAGGGCTCGACATTATATGGAATATTGAAGAGAAAAGATTAACACTTCGATTGCAATCAAAGACGAAGAAAAGACAATAACAAACAACAGCAGTGCGACTGTTTAGTAACATCATCCGTTAATATCATTATTACAAAATAGACAACGTCATTCAACTAAAAAATCATATGACCTAATCGCTTTTTTTTTTCTTCTTCTTCTAATATTGTTTTTCTTAAATAATAAAAAAATAATTTAAATACATACCGATTTGTTGATTAAATATTTTATCAAATGTATTTTCATACATTTTTTGTAAATGCTTATGCGTAACACTTCGTACTCTATTTAATTTAATTAAAAGAAAATTTTTTTTTTTTTAAATTTTAATTTAATTAATAACATACGTTCGATCGGGTAAAACAATTTTTTTACTTGCTGAAGCAGCTGGCGTAGATTTTGATTTTTCCATAGCCATTAAATAAGAAACATCGGCTAATACAGCTTCGAGATCTGCCATGATTTTTAGTTTTTCTTTTGTTTATTTATATAAATTGAGTTTTATTTCGTAAAAACAAAAAAAAAAGTCTTTTCTAATATAACGAATAAATAAATAAGAAATAAATTCTCTTTCAATTAATTAATTTCATTCTCTTTCGAATATTGTTTATGCTACATGTAGATTCTTGAATTGTTAATTTTTCTATGTTCGGATTAATATTTGGTAATAACATCAATATAAATTAATTAAGAAAAAAATATTTTATAAAATAATCTAAAATATAGAAAAGAACACGTTTTTTTTTTTCTTTTTCTTCTTCTCAATGTTCTTTGTCCCGGATGATCATTATTGTCTGTATGTCTGTCTGATTTTTTCGGCTGACTGGTAATACCATTACTTTATAAGAATAGCCTCGATAAAAATGAATAATTTATTTTTTTTTATATTAAAATATATTTAGAAATAATAAAATAATTTTATAAAAATAAAAATTCGAATTAATAATATTTAAATAGATTTCATATTATAGATGGCGTTAAATATGTTTTAGTTATTTATTTATGTCAAAGTTGGTGTATTAAAAGGTTGAGCTAAACATACGTAATACTTGGTTTACATGGAAATTATAAACTAATCAAAATGAGAATCCTTATTATACCATAATCCAATAATTTTCTTTTCTTTTTTTTTTTTATTTAATTCAGATTAAAATATTTAATTTTGTCTTTGAAATCAATTGTAATTATATTAATAAAAATACTGAATAAAATCAGTAGATTATGATAAGTGAATATTTTTCTCTAGAAAATGATTTAATTATCTGTAAAATAAAAATGACATTTATTTTTTTTGTTAATATAATGTCTTTCCGATAATATTGAATTCCTTATAAATCATTAAGGATGCATTTGTGTTGTTATTTTCATGGTTTTTTGTTTTATTAGTTTTCTTGTTCTCGTTTATGATATGAAGGCACTCAAGAAAAAAAACATATCCGAGCAACTATCTATTGTCATTTGTGTTGTTATAATAAAAGATAAAATGTTTTGCTTTTTATCAATAAATAGACTGAATATTTTCTTCTATCTATGTATAGAAGAAATCAGAATTAAAGCAATCTATTGATAATAAGAAATATAAAAATAGTTATAATTATTTTAAAGATTTTAGTTATTGAAAATAACATTAGATAATCATTGTTTTTTTCTTGTTTAATATATCTTGTATTGTGTATCATTGAAATACTATAGAATTTGAGATAAAAAAAAAACATTAAGTGATGGATTTGACTTAAGTTCACTTCACACGATCTCATTAAAAATAAAAATTGATGATGTCTATTTCAGACAAAAAAAAGAAGAAATGAATAATATTAAAAAGATCTTTTCATTAATCAAAATATCATTTGAAGTTAAAAGAAATAAATAATGTGATACAAAAAAAGTTATCTAAAATTTGTTAATAATTATTTCTCTTATTTTATATCGATAAGAAATATAAACAATATTTTATTTTCGATTTAATTTCTAAAAAACATATATGAATAAATTATCATTACTATTCTTGATGAAAGATATATTTTTGATGATGATCCCAAGATACTTACAACGCATAGAATATATGATCAATGATCCGAATACAAAATGATGTTCTTTTCTCTATTTCAGAAATTGATAAAAATAAAATTTTTCAGAAAAGAATATATTCTATAAAGAATTATTAACAGATGTAAAAGTAAATATTTAAAAATAATCTTCTTCGTTCTGTCAACTTTGATTGATCGGTTGTTTTTAGATTTAAAAATATTTTATAAAAAAAATCAAATATAAAGTTAATTTTTTTCTGAAAATAATTTAAATAGAAAAAAATTGATAAGATTATTATTCAAACTATTGTTTTTCTTTCAATTCAAATTTTACTCAATGAAAAAATAAACAACAACAACAACAACTCTGAACAAAATAATATTTCCATATTTTTAAATAATTAGTATTTGTATTTATAATTTTTCTTAATCTAGATATTTTTTCACAATAAATTCTCTGGAGATTGAACCATGATTTGATTCGAAATTAATTTTCTCTATTTTTGAGAAAAATAAAAAATAAAAAAATAAAGATAATCAGATAGCTGTTAATAATAAGTGCAACTATGGCAATGCACGTCTAGTGACTATATAATAATATTGGTTATTATGAATACTCAAATGCTTTCTGTATAAAAAAAAAACAGCATCTTGATCAAAAACAAATAAAATATGCTTGAAATAACATTAAGGAAAAAAACATTTTTTTATTTTATACCCAATTTCTTCATACAATTATGTATTATTCGAAAAAAAAATTGGAGAGAACTATAATTTCATAAGATATATCGATTAGAATATTCTAACTACAATAGATATGACATTCGTCAAATTTTGAACGTAAAAAAATATTTATAGGAGCCATTGTATGTAAGGCACACCCAAATTACACACAAGCTGTTTAATCGAGATTCACAAGTTTTGCTCAATTCAATATAGATTATAGAAAAAAGAATTTCATGAAAAATATCGAAAATTGGGGATCCACATGTGGCAATTTCTCGAAAATGGCTATGCCGATTGAGCTGAAATTTTGTTCAGATATATATTCTAGCCAGTCACATTCACCATAAACTTTTTGTTCAAAATTATCGAGCCCTTCGATTTTTATGACTCTTTCAAGATTTGCAAAAATCGAGGTTTTCAGCAACTTTGATATTTTATAACTTTTTTTCTCAGAAAAGCCTTCTGAAAAACTATTTTTTGAAGATTGGTTTTCTCGCAAGAAATTACGCTACAATTCCATGAAAAAATCAATATAAGATCTCTAGGAACGGCTTGCAGTGGAGATCATCTTTGAAACGTCTTTATGAGGTATGTATTCTTGGTATATAGCTTTGGTGAGTAGTTTCCAGTTCTATTCCATTTAGAATTAGGTAGTTTTTCATAAAGAACACGATGGTCATATTTTTTTTCTCTCCATTTGAAAATCGATATGAAATGATATATTTTATTTTGAAGGATAGTAAAAAAAATAACTTTTATTATTATCTACGGTATCATGGGATATCTCTTGAAGCAATAGCTATGTTTTCGTTCTGTCTCATTTCGTCATGTCTATCATACTGATATTTCTTTTTTATCCTCTTATTCCTATATTTTTGTATTTGTATAAGCGAAATATCTCTGATTTACTATTGTCTAATATTTTGCTGTTGCCTTGGTTTTTAATGATAAATATAGAGCTTGTAAAGAAAATGATTTAGATGTTCAACTACAGAATATATTGAGTACGTAATCATTTAAGATATGACTCAATATAAAAGAAAAAATATGACTACATGTGGAGAAGAGAAATTGTTTTCTTCTGATGAAGTTCACTAGAAGAACTACACAAATCAGTGGATGAATTTGAATACTTACTGAATATTGCATTGTATAATATATATGTATGTACATATAATATTATTTTCCTCTATATAACCACTTACGAGGGAACATATTTAGGTATTCAAACATTTTAGAGCCTACCTTTTGCCTATAAGTAGACCTCAATGAGATATGAAAAACCTAAAAGGATTCATTCCTTCGTACCTTTATTAGCGAGATATCGAATTTTCAATATATATGAGAACACATAATGAAACAATAAATGATTGTTTCCTGCAAAATAGTTGAGTACTAAAGAATGAAAATTTTTTTCAGTTTCGTGCACTGGTCATCCAATCTGTTCTGAATTGAAAGTTATATTAAATCTTATCAATAACATTTCTACTTATTGCTCAACAATTCAAAGAACACTCCAAATTTTTTATTTTATTTCTGGTATCATTTTAAATCATAAAGGTCTAACTGAAGAAGATTAGTGAGAGTGATGGTCTAGGAAAAAGAATTGACATAGAAAGATTTATCGTACGGGATTTCCGCTCTTTGCCAATATTGGCAAAAGTTGAGTGACATTATTAAAATGTACTTACATTTGCGGAGTAAGAATATGTTTAAATATGACTATATCAAATTTTGAAAAATATGCTAGAGTAAATAGTAAATAATAGAGAATATCATATGAAAGGATGCTAGAATAAGAAAGGAAAAAAAATAATTAATGTAAGAAACGCTGGAATAAGATAAATAAAAAATATAATAAGAATGTTTTAGTTAGAATCTACTACTCTTTTTTTCTGATTTTGTTTTGAGAGACATTTTCTGATAGTTTTAGTAGTAGATTTTGTCATGGATGTTGCAGACAATGTTGCTTCATCAAGTGAAGCTTCTACATCAACAGTAACCTGGGATCGTAATGCTGCAGCACGAGTTATGACAGGCATTGAATAATAAAGTTATAATGATAATATATAAAAATATTATCTGACTAATAGATGATAGTATCTTTACTCGATACCAGAGTTGCAGTCATACAAATGAAAGATCGATAGAATTTCGTCAATACTAGCGCAAGTTTCATGGACTTTCGTCATTTGGCGAACATTTAGCTACTCCTTTTTTTATTTAAGATCCCACCACCAGTGGCAAATTCTTTTTCTATATTAGCTGTTATAGAAGACACACAAAATTGAAAAAGTATATTTATAATTTATCATTAGTTTTTGATAAAGAAAAACATTAAAATATTCTTTTTGCAAATGAAAATTCCGAAACTTCATGTCAAAATTTGCATAGTATAAAGATATCGTCCTTTCCTTACTGTGTCTTGTGTAACGTTACCTTATTCTTGTTAAGAACATGGTAAAATCTTTTTTTTCACACTGCTCTGCGTCCATTTCTGGTAATACGTTAATATAACATTGCTACAAACCAATCTTATAAAAAAACTATCGTTAGAATATCTTACAGATATTATTCAATTTTAAAATGTTATATAATATTTATTGATATCGGTTGTAAAATGCTTCTCAACAATATCTCACTCATTTCTGTTTTTCAAAAAGAAAACAAAATCGATCTCGATAATTTCGATGAAAATAATTTTTAATTATTTTCTTTAAAATGATCAACACCAAACGCATCGCAACAAAAAGATAAAATTTGTATTTTAAATAAATTGTTTTATTTTATGCAGAAAATCATTAAAATCAATGAAGGAAAACAATCATTTTGACAAGATGAATGTTATATAAATATAATGTTATAATAATATCATTCTAAACAACATATTTCTAATCTATCTATTATTTATTTACGTATAATAATATCATTTTCAAGATAATAGCCTCAAATAAATCTAAAGGATGTTTCATAAGTAAAGACCCCATTTTTCTTTTCTTTTTATCTTCGACATATTTAAAGATGAACAAACATTAATCACATATTCTTAAAGAGTAACATCTAAGCAATCATTCATAGTAAAAGGTACTCAATTACTCTTAACTCTAAGAAAGTACTATACTGATAAAAA
>JAJEKB010017498.1:0-22119 GCA_022393335.1 Macrotrachela quadricornifera
CAATTTTAACATTAAATATCCATTTTCGTTCAATCCAAAATGATGAAGAAAATTGATTTATTCGTCCAGAATATATTTCATATTGATTATCATTATCAATACGACCATGATATGTAAAATAAAATTTTTCCAATTGTGGATAATAATGTAAAATAAATTGTTCCCATCGATGAGCATCGAGATATGTTATATCATTCGAAGAATTAATAGACAAAATCTTTAAATTGGTATGTATATTGATTGAGAATAATTCCAATTGATTAAATGTTACTTGATACATATGTAAATAAATTGAATTTAGATTAATTAATGTAATAGGTGATAATACCATTAAATCTGAATAATTAACATCTAATTTAGAAACAGTTAGACGATGAAGTTGTGGTGTATATGAAATTAAAGATTGAAGTTCATTGAAAGAACAATGATGATCGATAACCAGATATTTAATAGGACTGATTGGGTTTATAGCTAATGGAATTTTAATTGAATGATCATTATTAAACGAAAAAATTCGATAATATTTCAATTGACGTAAGACAAATACTAATCGATAAATATCATTAATTTTTTCATTAATAATCAATGTTTCGATTGTTAACGAGAAAAGACGTGGTATATGAGATAGATTTGATAGTATTGGAATAAGTATATTCGATTGAATTACTTTTAAACAAATGTATTCAAGTTGATAAAATGATGAATTAGATAAAAATGATGAAAAAAAATAATTATTTTCTAATATTAAATTCAAATATAAAGAATATATCTTATGTTGATTTAACAATAAAAATCTTTTAAATTTATTCATTATTTCATCATTTTCAGATAAAAAAATATGTATTCTATATAATACAGATGAAGAATAAAGAAGTTGTTCAAATCGATCATTAAGATTTGAAAATGCTTCAAATATTGCACAACCATCGAGATAATCAAATATTTCAAATAATAATTCGTTTGATAGATCTTCCAAACAGTAGATTTTTTTATGCAATTCACCTATTATAATATTAAAATAGAAATAATTTTATATTAATCAACTCCATTGTATATAGATATTATTATAAAGACTTTTAGTTATCGTTATAGGTATATTGCTCATAGGCCTTCACATCGCTTCAGTTGTTTATGTCTGCCTTCGTTCTATTCATCTTTCGCTTTCTCTTCTTCTCTTTTCATGTTTTGATGTATTAATACAATCATTCAAGTTGGAGATTGCGTACACAATAGTCGAATAAAGAGGGATCTAATAACTATATAATCAACAAGTAGTTTTTCGTAATTAATTTTTCTACTATTTGATCAACTACTGTTGGAATACGAAAACACGAATAACGAAAAAGATTAATGGTGTAACGAGGAATTTTCTACAGAGGGGGCGCAGGGGGAGCAAGCTAGCGAAATAAAATTTTACAGGGGGAGAAAAAAATGATTTTTGGCTGGGTAAAAGACGTTTACTGCGAGGACATTGCACCCCCGTGCCCATGCGGTGGTTACACCACTAATTTTAAACAACCTGAAATATTTGAAAAATTAGAATAAAGAAACTTTTCTTTATTTTCTTTTACTTGGTAGTTTCGTTAATTTTTCATTATCTTTTTCTTCATCTTTTAAAACAATTTTAACAGTCATTATTTTATCATATAATTGTTGTTGATTAAACATTAATATAGCTTGTACAGCTTCTGATGAATACTCATATTCAATAACAGCCATACTATCACGCTGTCCTTTTTTTGCTTGTTTTAATGTTACAGTGCAAATCCAACCAGCTAATGAAAATATTTCATGAATTTTTTCTTCGTTACATTTAAAATCGAGCTATAATAAAACTTCTTTTATTTAAAATAAATATACAAAATAGAACTACTTACATTATCAATAAAGATTTTATTTGTAAAAAATCCTTCAATATCTAATCTTTGTAAAACATGTAATGGAATATCAGTAAGAGATGAATAATCCGAAAGTAGTGTATCACCAATACAATTAAAATCTATTGTTTGAGATGAATAAGATATTCTATTGGTATTTTGACTTGTATAATCAAATTGATTTGATAGATTACAATGATAATCAAGCATGTTATTCTTTTGTAATAGACGTCCTTCAAATGTTTGATATTTAGCTCGACGTGTTTGATAACCTTTATCATCCTAAAGATAATAAAAAAAAACAAAAATAATTATTTTCACAGAAATAATTTTCTTACTAATATAACTATTAGTTTTCGACCATCATATTCAAATTGATGCATTTTTTCAACAGCATGTTTAGCTTGTTCAATAGTTCGGAATTCAGTAAATCTAAATAAAATCAGAAATTTCATATGAAACTATTCATGTTCTCATTTTATCTTACCCGCAACTAAATGATTTTCCATATTGTTCAGATATTTCGATATATAAAACTTTACCAATAATAAAAATAAAAACAAGGTTTTTTTTTTTTAAATCAGTCAAACCTTTAGTAAGAAATAAAACTTTTAATGCACCCCATTTCATATGAAAAGGAATATTTGAAACATGAACTATTTTTTCCCATCTACAAAAAAAATCTTTAGAGATAAACAGAATAAAAATTTCAAATAGTTTTTGTACCGATATTTTAATTCAAGTTCTTGATCAGAATATAAATTAAATGCGTGATTAAATCGATCATCATCCATATTATGAGAATCATTCTTACTATTAGAATTTGAATGATTTGATGATTGATAATGATTATGTCTTTTATCATGAAAATAATGTTTATTCTTATCATTTATCGATGTCAATTGATTATAATTTCTTTCAATTGATAATTGTTGATTATTATATGATAATAAAAGATGAATTGAACTTTTTGAACGTGAACGTGAACGTGAATGTGAAAAATTAGATGATCTTCGATTTTCATAATTAATGTATTAATAATAAACAAAAATAAAAATTCAATTTATATAAATTAATTTTTATTTACCTTGACATAGTTTTTTTTATTTTGATAAAAATATAAAAACAAAACTATATCTAAAAAAAAAGAAAATCAAATAAATTTTCAATCAAAATAGATTGAACATGATTAGTAATTTGAAAACAAAATATTTTTTTTCAAAAAAAAACAAATTAAATTCTTTCAAATATTCTTTGTTCTATGACAAACGATGTTGTTAACACATATATCAGTTGTTAAATTCTTCTCCTCTTTCTCTCCGAATAAATATATATGCATAAATAATATATATATGACCCTGTGTGTTGTGTAGACGATCTCTATTTAATAATAAAACTAACAGAAACATATGTTTATGTGTAACGAACGAAAATAAAGAAGAAAAGAACGAAAGACAAGAATATATCTCATCAGACAGAAATAGAAATAATATAAAATAGAAAGATGTGCATGAACGCGGCATCGCCCTGTAACATCATTAATTCAATTTGATTTTGTAATACAGTTTTATCTTATACATTTTCAAGAATATTCAAATAATAAATGCGAAAACCCCGAATTTAAATCCGAGTGTTATGTGTATTTCAAAAAGTGAAAAAGGATATTCACTTTGTTATTTATTTGCTCAAAGACAGAATCAATCACACTCTTAAGCTTCGAAATTGGTCTTACCAAGGTCTTGTTTTTTGCTACAATGATATATGTTTATTTATCTTGTTTTTATAAGACATAAATCTCATCAAGATACATTCTATGTCACTAACTTGCAAGGAAAAAACACAGGTGTGCTAAGTTAGCATAGACCACACTGTATGCGACCCTATCCGTTGACCACTGACTCTACTCACAGAATGATATAATATCTTTAGAAATCACAGAAATGGAGTTCAGATTCGTGTTTAGCTTAGAAAATTGGGTAAGAAGAGTTATTTTTGAATGGATTTGTGTTTGTATCCAGCAGAATTACGATCGTAAGCAATCTCATCAATCTATAAAAGATATATCATAAATACAGGCAACAGTATTTTCATAATAAATCACCAATATTAATAGCTATTGAGTTCGGGTTTTTACCTTTCGATAGTCCTTTTGACTAGCTACAAAACCAGGCGTTTGGGAAATTCCCAAACTACTGATCATCTAAGACATATCCAGGCAAGTTGGTTTCGGAATGCAGTTTTTGTGTATTTTGAGACCTTTTTCAGGCAATGTTTCGTTAGAAAACTACGATTTGGTTCAAAACTAATATCAGATTCAGGATCAGCGTTAAAAACTGAGTCTATTTATATATGTTGTGGATAATTATGAAGAAAATATTTTTTTGCAACAAACTCCTGTACTCCCCCTCAGCGATGGCCTGGTCAATAATAAGAATTTTTTCGATAACTCAGTCATTTCTTGACCGATCCTTCTCATCTTCTTCTCTTTCGCGAGATATTGATGAGACAATTCTGTGCACAAAATTTCAGCTCAATCAAATGCAATTGTGAAGAGTTATCGTGTAAACGGACGGACGGACATACAGACCGATTCTATAGTGTACTCACTTTTTGAGTACACAAAAAAAGAATAATTTCATCTTGAATTGGCATTAATTCAATTGTATTAATACCTAAATCAGTAAGATAATCGAATGTTTTCAATAACTTCATAAAATTGTCCATTATTAGCAAAATCTGGCACATAAATTTCATACATAATTAAATCTTTATTCTCAGGTAATTTAACATTATCATGTTTCCATGTATATTCATCTAATATTTTCTTTCCATTTGTTAATTGTTATTAAACCAGTATTTCTTTTTGGATCATATTTTGTAAGATATGGATCAATAATATCTAGCCAATTATCATTATTTCGTCGAATACGAAATTTCTATTCATGATTTACCATCAGAAATATCTATTGAACAATGAAATGTTCCATGTTCAAATATCATTGCAATATCTTTCCATTCGGAAAATGAACCAATTAAAGTTGCTTCAGATATTCAAGGTGAAAATAGAGTAAATTCTATCGAAGACATATTTATAGTAATAAACTAAAAGTATTAATCTGTTTCTTGTATTTGTATATCTATATATTTTTCTTTTTTGTTGCTCATTCGTAACCTTTGATGAATCATGTTAAAGAAGAGAAAAGTGCGTATTAGGTCAATGTGTACATATACCATGCACGTGTCTACTATTGAGAACTTAAATTTGTCGTTTGTTTATTTGAATGTCGTTTAAAAAAAATGAGCACATGGTTAACAAGAAAAACATAACAACGGTTTAGAAAGAATTGTTCTGTTGCTTTTTACTATATGAAAATGAATCCTAACTAAAAAAGGCATGATGTTTTCATCCTCTTACATATCAAACTAGAAACATTCATATTATTATTTAATAGTTAAATAGATTATTGTCCACCATGACGTAATGATGATAAACCAGAACGAAGAATTCCATCAACAAGAATTAAATTCATTGCAATCGATGTACTTGAATGAATCAATTGTTTTTTAACACGATAATTATCATAAATTCCTAATGATTTTGGTTCCAGAGCTTAACCTAATATAAATAAAAATTATTCGTTTTTTTTGCTTTCTTTCAAAAGAAAAACAAAACACAAAGCTGTTGTAACATCAATACCAATTGGAATTTTGATGTTGTAAATTCATGTTGAAGTTTAACAATTGTTTCTTGTTGATCATGTCCTGCATTTTGTGCAATAGCTTTTGGAATAATTAATAATGCTTGACACCTAAACATGTTCGTTCTTTAACTTGCTCTTTAGATTTTGTAAGTTCATGATGAGCAATTATTTCAAAAGCACCACCACCATCACCAGGAATAATACAATCGAAATATTTAAATAACTTAGAATTTTTAAATATAAAAAAAAATATTTAAAATAAACCATCTTCAATTGCATTTGTTATTGAACGAAGACCATCACGACGAGCATCTTTAACTTGATTTAATATATATTTAGTTGAACCTTTAAGTAAAATTGTTATTGATTTAGGATTTTTACATCCTTCAACAAATGTAAATTTTTCTTCACCATACATAAAAAAAAAATACGAAAATTTCAAATGGAAAATAATATATTTATACCAAAACATGTTCAGAAACATCTTCAGCACAACCAAGACATTCTTTTGTAAGATTTTCAAATGAACTAATCATTAAATCTTTGATTAATAATAACAAATGATTTATTTTTTTTATCACCCGAACAAACTTTTTCTTTAAGTTGAATTATTTTTTAAACACGATCATCAATAAATTTACGTTCAGATGTAACAAGACGATCACGTTCTTCGGCATTTTTATAAAAGCAACCAGTATTTACTTCTCTAAAAAAAGACAATAGAAATTATCTTATTCATAGAAAAAAAAAGAGGTTTATTTACGTTTTTTCATATTCAAGTGAAATATTACATGTTAAAATCTAAGCATTTTAAAATGATTTTAGTATTAATGGATGACGACCACCATGATCAACTAGAATACCATGTACAAGACGAGAATCAGCTTCTGTTCGATGTTGCATCTCTATAATTTCAACCATATTTAAATCTGTTGGTTTACCTCACTCATGAATAGCTAATACAGCATCAACAACAACCTATAAATAAAAGAAATTTTTTATTAAAACAAAAGAAAAATATAAAAACTAATTATTACAGACATCAGTAAGAATATCAGCATTTTCAGTTGATAATTTTGTACGTAATGATGTACGAGCTATTTGTATAAATGTTTCACGATTTTCGATTAAATTTATTTTTAGTTTATCAAGTATTTGTAATGCTTCTTTTTTTGCTAATTCAAAACCTTCAGCAATAATACGTGGATGAAGAACCTATTTTTAAAAACAAATTTATATATTACATGATTTTATTTATTCAATTACTTCAGCAATATAAAGATCAGCTTATTTAAGAAGTTCACCAAATAATAATAGAATTGAAGTTGTACCATCACCCGTTATATCATCTTGAGCTGTAGCTGCACGAGCAATTAATGATGCAGTTGGATGTTGAACTTATTAGAAATAGAATAAATTAATTTAAAAAAAACAAACAAAAGATTAGTACAAATCATTTCATGAAGAAGTGTATTACCATCTTTTCTTATTTTTATATCACCAACACCTAATGATACAAGCCTCAAAAAAATATTTATAGATCAGAGGAAAAACACAAACTTAATTCTATATACATTTTCATTGTTCTTTTTGGATCTAAATTCGTTTTAAGCATTTCAGCAAGACCACGAACAGCTGATATATTAATTGCTAATGCTCGTGCTTGACGAGCACTTTCAGCTTTTGGATTTAATGTTGTTATAGCTGACATGATTAATGATCTTTTTTCTACGTCTTGATGATATAATCTGTAAAAAATTCTTTTATTTTATTTTTAACATTATATTTTCAATCATAATAATAAAACAAAAAAAAACTAAATGATTTATATTTGATTAGAAGTTAGATCGATTTTGTTTACTTTTTATATCAACTCTCCAGACAGTTATTGTAGTCTTTGGGATTGACCGTGAGTGAGTTGATTTCTGTGGAACTAATACCTAAGGT
Source organism: Macrotrachela quadricornifera (assembly GCA_022393335.1). NCBI lineage: Eukaryota > Metazoa > Rotifera > Eurotatoria > Philodinida > Philodinidae > Macrotrachela > Macrotrachela quadricornifera. The sequence continues at coordinate 7,526 of JAJEKB010017498.1, forward strand.
GTCTTCTATTTGTTGATAAAGGATGGCCCAGAAGTCCTGACCCGATTTTTATAATTAATTTTTCAACACTCAAACATACGTTTAGAAATTTGTCTCTATGATGATAAGATGCAGTAGATGACGCTCTACAAAACAGCCTACGAATGATCTTCTCTAACTCATATAATAAGAAAATTACAAGCTTCGAAATATGTGTTACAAAAAACAAAAATTAGCAGCCGCTATTTTATAGTTAGAAAAACTTTATTTCATTTGAAAAATGTTGTTGTAATTTTAAAATATTTCCTCAATATGAGTGTTACAATCAAAATCAATTCCCATAAACTTGGTTGCCATTCAATTGTATCACCTGTACTAGACGTTTAGGTATCTTATCTATCATTGCTTCACACTGTTCATATGTAATTTTTCGCCATTCTGAATTGATGAAATCGACCAATGAATCAAGATTTTCAAATGTTTGTCCTCCTGTTTTTTCTTTCATAATTCCCCAAATATTTTCAATAGGTTGTGCATCTGCAAATTTCGCATCTCCATCATCTGGTTCGATTCTATTTTCAAAATGATCATGAATAACGTCCATAGCTACTTTTGTTCGATGCTTTGAATCCTGATCATCTTGAAATATGAATTCGCTTAGATCTTCCACCACTTTAGCAATTGCCGAAATAACTTCTTCATCTAAAAATCTAGAGTATAATTCACCAGTCATGTAAGTTCTTTTATGACTATTGTCTGGGCGTTGATCTCGCAATCACTGAGTAAAATTTATTGGACCATCTGGAGGTATTAAATCTTTCGTACGAATTGCACCCCAGAACATAACACCGCGTGGATATCTCGAAATCGATGCTTCTCTTAGATAGGCAGGAATTTCAGATGGATCTTCGACATAAATCACATCATTTTTGCTATTGTGAAAACCTTCAATTGTAAATATGCCAGAAAAGTCAGTATTAATAATTCTACTCCATTGCCATTTCGAGCCAGTTTTTCTTACACAAAATTTTCTAACTAATCTTTTTCGCGCAAGCGACACAACGTCCTTTGTTTGTTGTTGTTAATTTTTGGGCTTTTCTGAGCTTGAATGGCTTCAAATTTAATTCTTTGATTGTTCTTTGTACTGACGTCCTTTTACCTTTAATGTTGTAACGTTGTAAACCAAATACAACTTTACTTTGACTTTGTCCTTTTTGTAAATGTATTAACCATTTTACTGTTTTCTTCATTCGTTCTGTACGAACAGTCCATGGTGCACAACATCTTGGTTTATCCTTGATTGTTCCTCTTTGTAATATTCGAATTATTTTTCTACCACTTGGAAAACTGCATAGCTTGTTATATATTTTATTTTGACTAGAGCCAGTGTATTTATAGGCCGAGCTGGCTAATGAGTATATAAATACAAGACACATGAACAGTTAAAAAAGAAACAGAAAGTGACTACTAGTACCTAGAAGCGTTAGTGCGGACACAAAGATATAAGATACAAATAGTGGATACAGATAGATCGAAACATATGTCAAATACCTCGATAAAAATGCACTAAGATCCAGATAACGATCATGAATACAATAGCACTATGAGATAATGAATCATTAGACGTTACAAACCTAAAACTGTTTATATTGTGAATTAAAAATGGCTTTGTTAATGAAATAAATGTTGACTGTTAGTTTTTGTTTTTTGTAACACATATTTCGAAGCCTGTAATTTTCTTATTATATGAGTTAGGGAAGATCACTCATAGACTGTTTTGTAGAGCGTCATCTACTGCATATTATCATCATAGAGACAACTTTCTAAAACGTATGTTTGAGTATTGAAAAATTAATTATACAAATCGGGTCAGGAATTCTAGACCACCCTTTATGTATTTATTTAAGCTAATTCAAAAGTGATGAGTCAGGTATCTTATTTTCATATAAATAGACTTATTAAAAATGAAAATTTCAATAAGTTTATTATACGAAAATAACATACCTGACTTATTACTTTTAAATTACTCTAAATAAAAACAAACCAATTCTTAAATAGAGTTGCATCACATGAAGAAATAATTCATCGTGTTCGTCATCCACGTCATGTTGGAAGAGATGGTATTGTAAGACCATCAATTGCACATGAAACACTTGGAAGTTATTTATTTCAAGTAAAAGTTTTATTTATTTTAACAAAAATTAAAAAAAACAAAAAACCTAATATTATTTATTTAAGAATTTTAATGATGATAAACATGGTGATACAGAAGGTTATATTGCACATATTAATTCTTCTTCAGATCCACCAACATTATTTTTTGCTACAACTAAGTAATGAAGACTCATTTTTATTTAGAATTTATTTATTAAATATAATTTAGACGAATATTATTTCTAAGTGAAATAACACCATCATCAAATAATTATAAAATTGAATGGGAATATCATTATAAAGAAATAAAAGGTTTACCTGTGGTGAAATTTAATCCAAATTTTATTGAATTTACTTTAAAAGTATTTTTATTTAGAATTTATACGAATTTTCTTTTATTTAAATATTTATTTAAGGAAACAAATGTATTAGGTATAACAAAAAAAGATAGTTTACATATTAAAGTTGTTCCATATGAAAATATTGGTGAAGCAAGAGTATGAACCTTTTTCTTTTTATTTTATATTTTATTTGATTAATTTATTTATTTTTTTTTAGTATATTGTTGATAAAATAATTGAAACAACAAAAGCATTGGAAGTCTAAATTAAATTCATTTTTATCATGTGAAATATTTAATGTATATATTTTATTTGCTCATATTTATTATATTCTCGCATATTTAGATATTTATTCAAGCTAATAAATATATTATAACATGTTTTATTTATTTTTAACTAGCGGTAGTACCTGACGTTGCTTGGGAAATCTTCATACTGGAAACTGACCATGTCAGAAAGCGACAAAAGATGTATAGAAGGCTTGATTAAGACCTTTTCATTTATTATTACTACATGTCTCATCATGTATATACTTATATTCAGTCGGACTTGGCCAGGCTCAAGTCTCCATTGAAAGTAGACGGAAAGCCTCATATTTTGGAAAAAATTTCACACATCACATTATGAGCTTATATTTAGTATGTGAAAATTCTTTGAATAATAGTACGTTCAACTTGATGTTAAATAGTACAATAGACGATAAATCAGTAGAGTTTAAGAACGCTCAAGCCTCTCCTAAAAAGTAAGAAAAATAGCCAAAAGACTCGACATTTGAGAAAATTTTAGGAATATCATTCCGAATCTGAGGGTGAATACTACGAAATGTTATCAACGTAACTTATATTGCATATATTTTCGCATGAATAAATCGTAAAATCTTGAAATTTTTTTTCAAATTATGCATGGCCGATAGTACCTAAAATAACTATCAAAAGCTTCTACTAGCTGACTTTCTTAAATGATAAACATTTTGTGTCTATTTTTGCACAGAAAAATGATAAAAATATGAATTACTTTTAAAGACATGCGACTAAATTCTCCACAGTTTTCATAGAAAAAGTTTTTTTTATAAGAATCAAGTTTAAAGTATTAAAACACATTACCGAATATGATGATAATACTAAAATGATCTGTTTGATGTTTGAAGTGTGTCTTAAAGAATTAAAAAAAAATATAGACTGATAAAATACTCATTCAACTGTATCGTCAGGCAGCACAGTTCATTTCAAATTTATGAAATGATTACTCAATGACCTTTGACTCTTTCTTTGCCGTCTGAAATTGACCTTATTAGAGTGTTTTTTCTTGTTTTGTCTCATTGACATATAAAAGTCTATTGAAAACATTGAAATGATCAAATATATAAATCTGAAACATAACGATACAATAGAAATGAATGCACTTAAACGAAAACTAGTTTTTAACGAAATATTAAATGAATCAACAAATAGATTTCAAAGTAAGTTATTTATCTAATAAAAATAAGATTATTAATATATTTATTTGAATAGATCAATCAATAACTTCTATCGAAAATTTATCAAATGAAATCTTTTATGAAATATTTGATTATTTCGATGGTGGTGAAATAGTTGAAACATTTTCTAATCTTAATTCTCGTTTTGAACAACTTATTCATTCTTCATCGATTATAATTAAAACACATTTTTATTTATTCTATTATGAACAAATGATAAATAATGATCATACATTAGAAATAATCTCAAGTAAATTATGTTCTACTTTAAAAATCTTATCTATTCATTGTTCAAATAATATCATTTTTCTCGATGCTCATCGATGGGAACAATTTATTTTGCATTATTATACACAATTGGAAAAATTTTATTTTACATATCATGATTGTATTGATAATGATAATCAATATGAAATATATTCTGGACGAATAAATCAATTTTCTTCATCATTTTGGATTGAACGAAAATGGATATTTAATGTTAAAATTGTTACTAGAAATATCGAATATATTATTTATCCATACAAGTATATTAAGGAATTTTTTTTATAGAAAATTAATTCTTCGCTTTTTTCTTTTAGAAAACCATGGTATCATTATATAGATGATAAGAATATTCAATATTCAACAGCAAATAGTTTAATACTGACTAATCTTATTAATCCTTCATATGATGAAATGATATTTCAACAAATAAAATCTATTATAACTATAACACAAATTTATTATTTAAATATTAAAACAAGTATCGCGATATTTATGTTAGTTAAATTGGTGTATAATATGCCATATCTAATAACATTAAAACTTCATTCATTATCATACAATGGAAAAATAAGATTAACTCCTATAGAGTTTCTTCATACAACTAGAATCAATTATCGAAATCAAGTTACGAAAGTTTATATCGAACAAATCAATGATATTCACGATTTTTATAATATCTTAAATATTTGTCCTTGTATGGTGTATTTTAAAACGAAGCACATAAATAATATAGATATTCAATGGCTTCTACGAAGAATTCTCAACAAAATTAATAATATTAATAGTTATCTTCATTCGTTATGTTTTCATGTTCCAACAACGGATGGTGAAATTAAAAAATTCGATACGATGATTCGTTCAGAAAAATTATTCAATTATACAATCAAACGTGTTAATAATAAGATACATGTACAATGGAAATAAATATTTTTTTTTTCTTTCTATTTAATAAAGTTGAAATAAATATAGAAATATTTAATAAGAAAGTAGTTGATCTAGGTCGAAAAAAATAAATAATTTATCTTTTCGTACGATGTGAACTAAAAACAAAGAACGAACGGGATTGAATCTTAACCGTTGGTTGAAAAATCATGCTCAATTAATCAGAACTAATATCGATTGAACTATCATCTATTTCGTAAAAATATATATTGTTGACAATAATCAAAAAATCTTTAACCAATTGTTTTATATAGTTAATTTAAATCTCTACACACCGTTTCGTTCTTTATTCATAATAATTACATACGATATGTCGATGATGATAGGTCACTTCTATTCGGCGTAAAATTTAAATTCATTTCTTTATATTATTCATTGTTTTGTGCTCCAAGGAACAACAGACGGGCGTTTGACTAATTTAAAGTGATAGAGCGTGACATTCTCTATCAATTCATATTTTTTTTATTTTGGCATAAATCTCTTGGTTAGAAAAATGGGAAATACTTAAAGCAATTAAACCCATTTTTTCATAGAAAAATGATATTAATTATGAATAAATCTATATAGACAGACAGAGCTTTAATCTATAACACATCATGTAGCTGACCTCTCGCGTACTATCGATATCAAGAATTAATGCAGATTGGTATTTTTTTATATAAAAAAATATTAGAAAACTAATCTAGTTTAAATTTTTGTCGTAGACTATATTTTTTTATTATAATTTCAATACACATCTTCATTTTCATTCAACAACTCATGTTTTGTTTTATAAAACGATTTGAAAATCTATTTTTCTTTTTTTCTACATTTGATTTTATTCATATTTGATTTGATTTTTGACAATTACTTGTTTATTACTTAGGCTGATCCAAAAGTAGTGGCGGAGGTTTTTTTTTCTTATAGAAACCTTAAAGAAGTTTTCCTTTTTTTATGAAAAGATAGAGCATCTTCTGCTCTATTTTTCTATACTATTTTATTACTGTTCAATAGTGTACTGCACTGGACTCCAAACTCCAATTCCAACTCCAACTCCATGGAGTTGGAATGATAATCAGAAATTTTTTTGGAGTCAATATGGAAGTCCTATTAGTAGGATAATCATACATATTTTATAGCATTAGTAGTGTTAATTTCACCACATAGCAAAAGAAAAAGTCAATTCTAAGGTAAATGAGTTCAATTTGTGCATTAATTCATCTTCCAAGCATGCATTCTGTGTTCTAGATTGGTCAAGATGGCGATAAGCTCACAAGAAAAAAGGACTGGAGTTTTTTGGAGTTAGAGCTGGAGTTCCGAAAATTTTTTCCGCGGAGTTGGAGTTGGAGTTGGAGCCCGAATTTAGAAAAATGATTTTTTTGGAGTTGGAATTGTAGTTGGAGTCAAAAATGTCCACGATGCAGTACACTAGAATCCAGTGGCCCTCATCGGAACATCTGAACCTTTTGTATTTTTTAGATCTCTGATTATCGGTGTCAATATGAACTTGTTTATTTAAAAATTCAATTGAAAATCTTACAAAAAACAGGTTCGACAAATGAATAAGATATAATTTAATGCATCTTTATTTTCTCTTTTCAACAACGAAAATCGCACTTTTCTATCTAATATTATCCAAATAAAACTCATGAGCATTTATCTTCATGCCATTAGCAAATATGCGAAAGAAACATATATTATCTTCTATTACATTCTTATTATTCAATTAGTAGAATTAGAATATAATAGCATAGATAAAAGTAGAACAAAAGATACTTTATTTTTTTTATAAAGAAAAGAATAATTTTTTCAAGGCTTTTATACGGAAATAAGGTATTTCGTAGAAATGTACATTTGGATTTATTCATTAATATTTTTATTAAAATTAATTTATAATAATTTTCATTTCTATATGAAAAGAAAATTTTCAATTAAGTACCATAATAAATATTTATTGGAATAGAATAATATGTATGAATCATTATAGTAATAAATATGGCAGTTAAAGAGAACAAGAATAAGTATATAACGAATAGAAGATGACGATACTGAAATAATGTAATAGAAGAGAAAAACAAAGATGAATGAGTCCACAAAGATTAACGAAGAAATATATTTACCCTATGAAGTAACATATGTACATTTTATTTCTTTTTTCGTTTGTTAATTATTTATCTTGATCTTATTCATTGTTTAAATTGTTCATATTATTATCACATTTAATAAGTATTAGTTTTATTTATTTTAACAATGATTTTTATTGATTAAAAAGAAAAAAACTTGATTTGTTAAATCTCATATAAGTTGTATAGATTTGAGTATTGACTAGAAGAATTAAAAATAAAAATGAAATCTCATAGAAATATATCACGTGTATAGACACGTGACAATATATTTATTTTATATTATGAATAGATCTAAAAATGATTTTTATTTAATAGATATTTATATGTTATTAATAGGATTATAAATAATTTTTATAAATGGCATCGATTTTATTTTCAAGATCATGTTATATAAAAGGACATGAATATAATATTCATATTTCTATTTATAATAATTTAAATGAAAATTTTCAATCAGAATTGAATGATATTAATATTCAATTTGAATTATTAAATAATAAAAAACTAATAAATTCAACAAATGAAATACCAAATAAGATAAATATAAATAAAATAATTAATATTAAACAAATTAATATACTATCAAATAAATTTAAACCATTATCAATGTTAAATTGTTTTAGAAATAATGATATTGAAGAAAATAATTATTTAATATCATCTCAATTAATAACAATTAATATTAGTTATGTTTATATTTGTCAATTATATATTTGGACAATAAAACAAATTGAAATAAAAATCGATTCAACATATGGTGATGAATTATTAATGATAGTAAATGATTATTTATCAAAATTGAAAATTCGACCTAAAAATTTATTAGTTTTTGTTAATCCTTTATGTGGAAAAGGTAAAGGACGTGATATATATGATAAAAAAGTCTTACCATTATTTAAAGAAGCAAATATAAATGTCAAAACAATATATACAGAACGTGAAAATCATGCAAGAGATTATTTATATGATAATTATGATGGGATTATATCCGTTGGCGGTGATGGAATGTTTTCAGAATTATGTTATACTATTTTATTAAAAACAGCAGAAAAATTTCAATTAAATATAAATGATGAAAATATCAAACTTATTCAACCTTCAATGCGTATTGGTGTTATTCCAGCTGGTTCAACAGATGCAATTGCTTTTGCTACAACTGGTCATAATCATCCAATTACAAGTACATTACAAATTATTACTGGACAATCATTTTTAATTGATATAACTACCGTAAGAATAATTTAATTTACTCTTTTTAATGTTAGTCAGAAAATAAATTATATTTCAAGTACTTTTTTCATAAACCTAAAAGCATATTGGACGAAAATTTTATGATATGAACTATGCACATAAATTATTACATTTGTTAATTAGAAATATTTCCATACTATTATCTTTTATTTATTTTGATGATTAATTAATAAAAATAAACCTCAGATTTAGATTTTCCATTTTCGATTATCTTTTTATATAGTTTTATGAAAAATAATCCTTTTATTTTCATCAGTAAAGTGCAGTTGATGTAAACAATTAGACAATATACTCTTACTAAACTCTTCTATATGAGAAAGACAATAAATAAACTCTTGAAAAACAATCAGAAAATCAATAGTAATTCCCAGAATGATAAAAAGAATTTTTCTAGAAGATTTATTTTTCAATTAGATTCATAATGAAAATGGTTTTGTACGTTTTATGTCTACAATGTTTGCTTATGGATTTTTTGGTAATATTATTCAACAATCGAATAATTGGAGATATTTTGGTCCATTACGATATAGTTTATCTGGATTTTTACAATTTACTCGTAATACATCATATCATACAGACCCAGGTCTATTAAAACGACGCCGTTTTCGGACCGACAACGGACCGTAAAAGTTGTCAAAACGGTATCTTTACGGCAGTAAACCGTGTAGATTCAGATCGATTTCGGACCGTTTGGATCCGTATTTCCTGGCACAGAAATACGTACCGTAATATATCCGTATGGTAAACGCACTGTATTTAGCCGTTTTTCTTCCGTTTACAGATACAATTCGGTTTGACGTATTACAAAGTATTCTCTCCATAAATGCAACGTATTGTTGTCGTTTACGCTTTTACTCCTCTCGTTTTTTCTTATTTATTACACCTAACAATTACACGTTGATTTACTGTTTTCATCAAGACTCTGCCTTCCTAGGGCAAACAAACCGACTGTCGGATCCGATAGTCGGAAAATGCAGGATCTAATAGAAATTCTATATTCAAACTAGATATTATTCGCACTAGAGGATAGTCTGATGGAATAACAAAATTCTTTTCCTTATCATACTGTTTGCAGAAAAAATCACGTAACTACAACTGTTTCACTAGTTAAAGTATTCATACGCTGCCGAACGAACACTATAACTAGTAAAAAAGTTATAGTTACTTGGTCTTTTTCGCAAACAGTATGATAAGGAAAAGAGTTTTGCCATTCCATCAGAATACTTAGTGCCATCCGACTCGATTAACCATTTCAAACAATCTAAAATAAAAGAAAAAATTATCTAATAGAATAAAATACTTACTGTTTGACTTGAATATTCCATTTGACCTAAAATAAAGAAAATAATTCATTTAATTAAATATATACTTACTGTTCAATTGGAATGTTTGAATTGAACTGAAATAATAAAGAAAAAATATTATTTGATTCAATAAAATACTTATTGTTCGATTCGAATAGTCGCATTGAACTAAAATAAATAGAATAATTCATTTAATTAAATATTTACCTACTGTTCGATTTGAATGATCGAATCGAACCAAAAGAAATTAAAAAAATCATTCCATTAAATATCTACTTACTGTTCGATTTGGATAATTGGATTGAACTAAAAGAAATAAAATAATTTATTTCATTAAATATCTACTTACTGTTCGACTGTAATAATAGAATTGAGCTGAAACAAAGAAAAAAATTCACTTGATTGAATATTTACGTACTGTTCGATTTAAATGTTCGAATTGAACTAAAAGAAACACAATATTAAAAAAAATTTCAGTACTTTTACGTTTCGGAACGAGTACTATTAAGATTTCGCATGGTTTACTTGAATATATGCACAAAATCTCGCCAATGTAATTCATCTACTATTCAGTTGTTGATGCATTCGATTGGATAATTTGTGCTTCTTTTGTTCTCTTGATGCGTCATTATATATACAAGCAGTCAGTGTTTCTTGAATTTTCTCTTTGTAAAATGTGTGATAATGAAGTCTTCCAATGCGATATTCTTCAGCCCTTTTTATACTCTCCCGCATACCTGCCTAGACTAGTAGGGATAAGTGGGTGAATCAAGTAAAAATCATCCTAGTACTACTTTGAAATTATCATTATAAGTTTTATATGGAAAAATCATAATTATAGATTGTTATTTTTAGTTTTCCTTTTCATATAGATGGCGCTATGAGTAAAAAATTGATTTAGCGTCTGTGCAACTTCTTTGATCTCTTTACAAATCAGTGTGGATTAATTAAGTCATTTTTAAACAAAAATGGAGAAATAACATAGTTTATCATCACGTGCAACTTCTAAAATTGTTATTGAAAGTACCCTCGTTAAAAACCGGTAAAAATGCTACGCATACTGTGCTTAGATACGGAGCCGTAAATGGTACACATTATGCGCTCCGTAATACATTCCGTAATGTAACTGTATATATGTCATTAACCAATACTCGTACACGAAAATTGTCGGGGTATGGTAAAGATGCCGTTTAGTATAGGTATACCGTCGTTTACGGACCGTTCTTATAAACCTGGGGAATTAACAATAACTCAAAAATCTGAAAAATATTCTTCAAAAATACTTATGGAAATATTCATGAAAATTTTTTTGGAAATAATGAAAATCTATCGAATGAAAAATCATCTTTACCATTAGAAATTAAAATTGAAGGACATTATAGAACAATTAATTGTTTAAATATGCCTTGTCGTTGTGAAAAAAGTAAATATGGAATGTCACCATCTGTTCATCCAGGTATTTATTATTATTATTTATATTTTATCATTTTTTATTAATCAAAATTATTCTAACCAATATATATACAACAGTAAAAGATTAAAAATAATCCATATTTTCATAATGTTTTTCAAATCTTTGTTCATAAATATCTGTTTATAGTATATCTTACATAGTACGTAATTAAGGTTGAATATTCTTCGATTTGAGATTCTTTTAAAGTATCCTATGTGAATGTAATAGAATGATATGAGATTATGTAGGAACTATGTGCCGGAATCACATCGAAATCCTTACTAGATTCTATAGGACGATCAGATTTGTGAACCTGGATGTTTATCTGATAGAAACAATTGTATATGATGTAGTGCGATACCAAATAGTGATTTACATCTAAAAAATGATTGTAGAAGATAATTATTTTATTTGAGCAAAACAGATCTGTCTAACATTAATTTACGACATATTTCGAATAGGTACACTGTAAAGATAAACTAGAATTTTTTTGTTAAATGTTGTCGCTTTATATTTTCAACGAATCGATCTACTGTTTAGATCAATGAGACAAATATTTTTGTTTTCCTTGAGATAACTGATTCGCAAATTTTTTTCATGGAGGATTTTAATTGTTAAAAACATGTTGTTTTTATTTGACTTTGTTTCAATCGATAGCATTGACGAGTTCATCCAAAATTGAATAATCCGAACGATTTAAATCTGGACTATTAAAAGATCAACGGTTCGAGTTAACAAATGATGGAAAATGATAACGTTATTCGCATATTATTTTTAAGACTACGGCAAGTACTTTTGTAATTTTCATCGTAATCAGCACGATTTACTGACTTTCTTCGATCATTTTGAGCACTATAAACACCACCGATACCAAAGAAGTTTGATCTTTTGATTATTAGAAAGTGATGGTTCGATCATCTTTTTCTAGAATTTTAGTCTCCAATCAATTTTTTTTTGATAAAATCTAAAATAATATTTGTATTATAGGTGATGGTTCATTTGATATTATTGTTGTAAAACGTTCATGGCGTTTAGGTTTATTTCGATTCTTAACAAATGTAGCCAATGATGGAAGATCTATTGATGATTTATCGAATGTTGAACGTTATCATGCAACAAGAGTAACTATTAAACCAATTATTAATCGAGAAAGAGATATTGGAAGTTGGTCATGTGATGGAGAATTAATTAAAGCTAAACAAGTTATAATACGTGCTCATCATCAAGCACTTAATTTATTTGCAACGGGAATTAATATTGATCAAATCAAACAAATTAATCAAGAAAAATCAAAATTTATTAAACATTTTTCATTCAAAAGTAATTCTTAATCTTAATCAAAATAAAAATATTTTTTATCCTTACTAAAAATGAACCTGTCAAATTCTTAATGATATGAACTTGAGAATGGAATTATTTATCGACAATTTTACTAAAAGATATTTCAGATGATAATAACTTGTTTAATTCGATCTGTATCATTTGAATCTATCGTTCTTCACAGTCATATATTAATCATAATATTATTTATTTATTGTCAATTCATTGACTAAACCTGATATAATGATCAGTTTGCACATGAAATGATTAAAAAAATAAATAATTTCTATGATTTTTCAATCGTTACGATTTAATTGAACTGATTTTATCAAATAGGTTGCTAATTATCTTTTAAGTTAAATAAAATGATATGACATTCATTATAATCGATTCAATCAATATCAACTAAAATATTTCAATTATGTGCAAGTCAGCGAAAGACTACCCAGGCAGTAAAGATCATTAAAAAAATGCGTTAAAACGCGTTACGGTTTCGTAATAATGCCATTTTAACGATATGTTAGAGTTAAAACGGGTTTATTACGAAATATTTAACGCGTTAAAACGCGTTTCATCGACACGAACGTGTTAAAATGCCATTTTTAAAGGAAGTTTACGGGTTTTTATCCGTTTTCATAGCATTCTTTTACGCGTTATTTTCCGTTCGAAGTTGTTGATACGTTTTAACGCGATAATTTCTCATAAAAAACTCGTTTTATTTATTTGTTCTGTAACAAGTTTTAGAGCGTTCAAGTTTTAGTCGTTATATGTTGTTTTTTAAAAGATTTAACGCGTTCATATAGATATATTATCACATAAACATAAAAATGCAGAGTTTTCATTTCGAAAAGCACGCTTGATTTAGCATTTGCATAGCGCATGCCAAGATATTTATATGCTAAATTGATTTTTGAATAAGATCCAGCGCGTTTATACTTCGAGATGCATTATTAGGAAAATTTTTGTATTTTTTCTTGAAATCTGAACATACGTTTGTCAAAGACATAAATTTGAAGATTTTGTGTTATTTAATAGCAATGAGAAAAAAATATAATGAGTGAATATATGGTTTACAACTGAATATTTCATAAGACTACTAAAAAATTTTTTCTTATTGTCTAGTTCCACCATACTTTGTCATAAAATATGTCAAAAATTTGATTATATGCCTACAAAGACAAACGTACGTATAAGTCTTTTTTTGACGAAAATCTTTGAGCTCAAAGCAGTTGTGATTATTTGACTTGTAATTTTGGTGATGAGGTACGAAAAATATTTTTAAATAAACGTCTAAAATGATATTGTTTTCAATTAAAAAAGAAGACACACTGTATAGTGAGTGAATAAATGTTGAATAAACAATAAAACGCGTTTTTACGCGTTTTATTTGCACGACCTCTTTAGACAGCTCACAGTGCTTCTCCCAAATTCGAATTTTCTATAGAAATATTCAGTGCATTGAAAAACCTAGATTGCAATACTTTCATTTTTATTACACCCACAGTTGGAAAAGATAGTTTGGGGCAAATAAAAGTATTTTTGATGTGCTCAAGAGTAATTAACGTGTTAAAACGTTTTTTTCTCTTATTTTCTCAACGATTCCGCTTTTTGATTTTTTTTCAGTTGATGCTCTTTTCATCTCTTTTTCATATTTCTACAGATCCTCTTTCGATCATCAGCTATATTTATTGTATTAAGGTATTTTCTTTCAATGTCCTGTTGCTTTTTCATATGTTTTATCCATTATTCTTCAGACTCGTTGGTCCTAGGCAAGTAATATTATCATCTTCTCTCCAAGTGAATTTGAAATTAAGATGATCGACAAACATATATTCTCAAATAAACAGCTAGAGAAGATAGGGAAAGAAAAAAGACGAGAAGTAAATTCTACAGGAAGTAATTTTCAGTTGGTTAACTGAAAATTACTTGAGAGTTAGATAAGCTTATTTTTTTTCTGCTTTTGTCCTATTCCAATTCTATCTCATAACTGTATTAGTTCAC
>JAJEKB010017509.1:0-24619 GCA_022393335.1 Macrotrachela quadricornifera
AGTTCGTAATGAACGTTATAAATAAAAAATATCTATTCTATGTCAAAGATTTATTTTCTATATCAAATATTTGTAAAAGTGTATTGAATTTTAACTATAGTTCGTAATGAGCTTTATGAATGAAGAAAACACTTAATCTATGTCAAAAGTTTAGTTTTCATGTCAAACGTTTGTAAAAGTGCGTTGAAGTGTAACTATAGTTTATGTAATTTGTTTAGTTTTGCTTAATAATGGGATTTCCATTTCTAATGTTTCTCGGATGATTTGTTATTCAATATATTGAATCAAGCAATTTACAAGGTACGTAATTTCAGTAAATGGAATATTAGTACTGTATTATATTACTCCTTTGTCTTAATGATATTTTGTGATCATTAACTTATCTTAACTATAAATCATATAACTTACTTATTTTCATTGATAATCATCAATTGTATACATTCGAGTTTTGCATTTTAAATTTTTAATATATTTTTTTTATATACAAACTATTGATATAAAGATCAATAGTTATGTTTACGAGACGAATGACAAGCGCGCCATTGATGAAATTGATTTGTTATTGCTAATTAGAAAATTCATAATACTGATGAACTAATATATTGAACTCTTTAATTTTAAAAAAAAATGTGTAAATATACATTAAAAAGTATAAATAGAAGAGCAAGAAAAAGGAAATGATTGAAGCGAATAAGAGAAAAGCATAAAAGATAAGTGTGCTTTATGATTAAAGATTGTAAGAAGTAAATTAGGAGTTTATTATTTTTTTAACGAATAAAAGATTTGTATATTCATAAGTAGAATATATATTATTTGAATGAAAAGAAAATAGTTTATTTTATTTTTTTCCAAGACAAGATGGTATTATTACATTCAGCATCTTTACATCGAATACTGTATGTATAGGTTTTAGTATTTATCATGATAGCTACATTGTTATGTCGATGATGATCTTTTTTCTTTGGACAGTATTTATAATGACCTGCTATATTAAAAAATAATAAATTTTTATTGTAAGTTCCTCTAATGCATGATTGTATATAGCCTTGATGAGTTGGATCAGATGTAATTATGTGTTCGACAAAAGTATTAAATATTTGAATGTCAGGTATAGATAAATCTAGTTTATTAATTTTGTTTACATGTAATGAAGAAGAGACATTTTGATTTGTACTAGTATTTATATCTAGATTAAGAAAACATGAATGATCTATGTGATCATTAATTAATTTAATATTTATTAAATTTTGTGATATTGTAGCTGTTGAATTAGAATTGAGTGGAAAAGAAATCATAAATTTTTTATTTTGAAAATAAATTTGTGGTATTTGATGATTTTCAATTAAAGTAATTAAGGATTTTCTAAGAATATCATTACATGAATATTGTAGTGGAGTATCAAAAGGAAACATAATTGAAGGAATAAGAGGATTGTTTTTTCCGTATTTTACACTATTAAATAAACGAAATTGTTGATTATTTGAATAAACATTTATATCAATAGCTGTAGTCCATTTATTTGTTGTACTTCGCACAAGTAAGTATGAAATATCAGCAAATGAAACATAAGGAATTGGTGATATACATGAAGTACAATGTTTCCGTAATATATTGACATAAGGACCTAAGATGTGAATTAGATTTGATGTTGTATATGGTTCTATTGGTGGATTGATATTAAACATCGTACATTTATGTTGAATAATTAATAGTAGTAGAAAATGAATAATAGTTTTCACAAAAATGCCAAGAGTTGATGTATTTTCAAATAAAACTGACGGTTTCGAATGTATAAAATGATAGGATATCTTTTCATTTGTTGATCTAGCAATAAAATTCAATCGATTAATTTAGAAATAAAAAGAATTTTAGATTAGAAATAATATTTTATAGGATAGTGTTGCTAAATTTTCAAATAGAGTAAACAATGAATTTCATATCAAATGAAAGTTCGTCAAAAATAGAGTTTATTGATGAATAAATATTAAGAATTATGAAAACTTTCAGAAGTTTTATACTTTTTATGCGTTGGAAAACTAAAATGTCAATCATTCAAAAATAGAGTAAAATTTTTTTCTTAGGTATTTTTATATGATTCGATAAAGCTAGACGACCTCTATAAAACTGTATTTATGAAAACTTTTCTGAGTCCCTTTTTTGTGATAAAAAATTCAAAGAAATATTTGGAACATAAAAAATGTTTAAAAAGGTTAAATTTTTTATATGGAAAGAGAATACTCGAAATTTCAATGAAATTAGGCTTTTTTTTTATTAGTTTTACTGTTGTTGATGTTTCAAAGTATACTCATTAAATGCAGAGTAAAAACCTCTATCGAATGAGTATATCTTCAAGTATCTTACAGAAGGATACTTATTCAAACCAGCTGAATTTATCATTAAAAATACTTTTTTTTTCCTATAACAAATGTAAAAAATGCCCGTTTTTTCAGTTTATCATCTAAATAGTTTTCAGGGACTTCTTATACAACACCTCTAATTAAAATTTTTTCATGTATACTGCTTTGTAGAATTCGTCGAGCTTTATCAAATCACTTTAAAATATCTAAGAAAAAAATTTTACTCTATTTTCGAATTAATGACATTTTATTTTTCCAATGCATAAAAAGTATGGAATTTCTCAAAGTTTTCATAATCCTTACTATTTATTTATCAATAAACTCCATTTTTGACGATCTTTCATTTGATATAAAATTCATTATCTACTCTTTTTGAAATTTTAGCGATACTTCCTATCAAACTATTATTTCCAATCTAGTAGATGAAATTTAATGAATAAAATTCTATTTTGAAGAGAGCGAGTGATAAAAAAGATTGTATGCTATGTTTTTTGAAAAATAAACATGATCACTTACGCTTGTAAAACTAAAAATTGTTTTAAAACCTTATTAGTATAAGTTTTCAATGTATCAATAGTATTATTTGGAATATTTAGAAAATAATAAAGTATTTTAAGACAAGATATAGGACCAATATAATGATTTTCTATATCAAGATTTTTGCTAATGAAGTATTCGTAATCAATATATGTTTTAACACACTTGTGTGGAGGAATGGACTCATATAAAGTTCGATATGACATAGGACAATGTTGAAATAATGCTATTAGTTCTTCAATCGTAAGATAACAATATTGTCGAGACTTATTTTCTTTTTCTATACTTATGCAAATATCATTTGTTTTATTATGTTGATCTAATGATTGATCTTTTAAGTCAAATAAATGATGAGTTATAATTTTATGTGGAAAAAGCGTTTTGATTAAATTTTGAATAAATGTCATGATGTACTTGTTATCATTATATAGTTATTATATATTATTTTGAAATGAAAATATTATTAGGCGCTTAAATAAATAAATAAATAAATATATATATATATATTAAGCTTTGTTTTTCATATAAAATTGAAATAAAACAGATAGATTAGTTAATTCAGCAGGTGATATTTCGATATGTATTACATAGATATCATCATCAGACGAAACCACAGACGCTGTACATAGAAATAGACATCTTTAGTTAATAATTAATTCTATCTGATTATTTACTGATTCAATAAAATTTATTCATATTTTAAATGTGTTATACATTTCTTTGTTCATACATTATATTAGTTTCTAATAGTTACTGATTTTTATGTATGTGCAAGGTCTATAGCTTCATCTGATGATGATATCTGTGTAATAGATCTTGAAATATCACGTGGTGCTTTAACTAATCTAGCTATTTTGTTTCAATTTTATATCGTTTATACAATTGTTTACCATATTCAATTCATTTTTCATATAGATTTATTATTTTTTTTTTAAGGTAAAACAAAGTATTGTTTAATTAGTCATTTAAAGAATATCAATATGAATTGTATTTGGGAAGTTTTGTGATGCTATAATTAAGAGAGGTTGCATTTAAATTTATATTGATTCAAAAAAAAAAATTAAGGATTTTATCGTTAGTTTAGATGATTTTTTAAAGGAATTTTATTTTCTTTTTGTTTTAAAAGTACATTTTAGATTAGTTTTATTTATGATATTGAAATATAATTGATTTATTAATTTAAACACTTTTGAAAGAAATGAAAAACAGTTTGTAGATTTTGTTTTGATTAAAATAATGTCAAACTAAAAAATTAATTATTAAGACATGATTAGATATACTGTGCATTTTTTTAGAGTTAGAGAAGAGTTGACGATTATCAAGCTTCATGTATTAGAATCATTTAAACAACAGTTAAACGAGTATTAGGCATACTAATGAGTGTTCGTGAACCTAAATATTTAAAAAAGATTAAAAATTGTTTAGAAAAAAAGAATGTATGAAAAGCAATTTACCATTAAACCAATTAATTTTAACATACTTTAAATTTAAATATTTATTTATAATTGTTCCTGAAATTTTTTTTGCCTAACAATAATAAAATAAAAAAAAAACAATCATTGATATAAAAAAACCTGTTCATTCCATAATATTAATCTGATATGAAAGTCATCCTGACTAACGTGAAGTTCACGTCTAGTCCATGTATTCGAGTTCGTATTTCCTATGGTTATTCCATAGTCTCGTAAAATTTTCACCTGAACATCTATATTATAGTTTTCATTAAATAAATTATTAATATTTTAAAATCCGTTAGTATTAATAAATACAAACCAATTATTGAATTTAATGGTAATATTTCAAGATCACGCAAGTGGATGAAATTATATATTAATTGATATTTGTACGGAACAATCACTTCTCGTACTTTAGTGGTTTTATTAACTATCAATTGATAATCATTTGGTAATTTTTTATAAGCAGTATCAACTGTACGAATTGATAAGTTATTGAATTCATATGACTATTAATAGATATGTATATATATATATATATATATAATCGATTAACTCTTTCTTAAAATTTTATTACTTTGCCTTCAATTAGTTCGTTCGAAATCATGTATGAATATAAATTAAAAGCTATTAAATTTATTTCGCTTGTTTCATCGGCTAAATCACAGGTGAAGATTTCACCTTCACCATTCGAGTTAAAGTATGTTCTCTTTGGATGTTTAAATGTAACAATCGCTCTTAATGTCCATCTATATTATATGTATAAGAGGACATGAAGAAAAAAAAATATATAATTTATGATGACATTTAAATGATAGCATATCTAAATTATTATTTTGTAATATCATGCAAAATTGTTTATTATATATACAAATAAAATAATGCATAAATTAGTTTACATAAATTAAAAATAAGCTTAGAAAATATATTTAGAAAGAAATATGTTAGTTAGAAAATGAAGAACTTACGGAAAATCGATATCAATATTAATTTCGTTAATTTTTAATAACTTTGTTTCATTATCTTCAATGAATGTTAAAATAATATTCTTATGTTATAGATAAAAATTATCGATTGTTTAATATTAAGAGAATGAAATAAAAATAGATCTAGTGCATTTAAAATACTTTTTTTTTATTAAAAATACTCGAATTTCTATTATTATTGTATTTTACTATTTTTATTTTTATCTTTATATAAAACATACTATTTTGTATATTGATGACTTCAATAGAATTTTCTACTGTTCGATGATTTTGATCATATTGATTAATTGTGTTATTTGTATTACTATTATCATTTGGATTAATATTACCATTATCAGTACCAATTGTATTACTATTGATATTACGATTAAAATTATGATCAGTTGCCCCATTTATATTATTATTAGTATTATGATTTACAACAACATTATCATTATTATTAGGATTATTATTATGATTAATATCACCATTATCATTACTATTAATATTAGCTTCATTATGGCTACCACGATCTTGTATATTATTTGTTAAATTCTGTTCGATTGATACAGCTGATGTTGAATGAATACTACTTTAAAGAAAAAGAATATATATATATATATATATATTTATAATAAGTTAAATATCTTACACTTCATTTGAAATATTATTTATTAATTCTTCGTACATAGTAATTACAGATTGATGGACATCCATTTTAATCTGAAAAAAAATTATATATTGCTAAACTATTGAATCTCAATTGAAAGATTTGCAACCGAAATTAATTTAAGTAAAAATAAAAAAATGTCATATTTATTACATATTCAAGTTCAATTAGAAAAATGATTTGTTGATGATGGTACATTTCCTAGTTCATAATTTATTGATAAAACTTCAGTTGTCAATGGTTCAGATAATGATGAAAATGCAGTTGTTAGTTGCTTAGCATTTTTCTTCTTCATAAAAGCAATTCCTTTTGGACCTGTGAGATTATTTGTTTCTTCAATTTTTCCCTTCCCTTCTTCTTCCATTTCTCGTAATACATTTAAATATTGATCTTTACTAATTTTTCTTTTAAGATTTGCAGGTAATGATGATAAGAGAAGACGATCACATGGATGATTCTCAATATATTTTTTTATGTGATTCACCTCCTCTGGAGGTATATCAATTGTATCTAAAAAATAAGACTATAGAAGTGCTATACGCGCTAGATTAACATTTTTTTCCTATTAAAATATTTTATTTTTTTATTTATTTTTTTTTTCTATATTTTTAATTATTATTTATCATTGAAATTCATAATTCATATAGAAAATGAATTATAAGATAATTAGTTCTCTCTTTTAATTTTTTTTTTTTAAATTTAAATAAATAAATAAATAAATAAAATATATTGAGTAACCGTAAAATAAAAACAGTGTATTTACTTACATTTATTTTTTCCTATAACATTATCTGTTGTAGGATCATAACCAGCAAGTATTTTTGTTTGATTAAGATAAAATTTCGTGAGTAACGATGCTCGGAACGTGGTATCATAGTCAATTAAATGATCAGATTCAGTTAATTGCTGCTCTGTACAAATTGATTTAAAGTGATCATCAAACATAGGAAATGATTCAATATTTTCAACAACGTTGAATAGACGACGAGCACTATTTTTAAGAATGTGCAAAGCAAGTGATAGTCTTTCGACACGTTCAATAGACTTTTGATAAAGACTATAATTTAGAACGTCAATGAATTTACTTAAGAAATAGATATACAAATGAATTACCTTGCAATAAAATCATCATCGTTAGATTTATCGGATGAAAGGACATCATAGTTATAAATTACTTCTTTAACAAACTTTTTTGCTAAATAAATTAAAAATAGATAGGTCAATATTTATAGTAATAACGAAAGTACCTTCTTCATTATATATATATTCTTCGATGTTACGATGTAATTTTTTAGTAAGATAAAATAGGTGACTTAAGCTCGGAATTTTGTTGTTCGGTTCAACTATATCACGATTAGGACGATTTTTATATGCTACGGCGATTAAGAATCTATTAAAAAGACCATCATCATTTTGGTCTTGGTCTTTCAAACCAAATCCTAATATATGGAATTAGAAAAACATATGTCAACAATTCACTTGAATTGCAATTATTGAAAGTGTATATGACATTGTATAAATATTAAAAAATCAGTTGAAGATAATTATTGTTCTTTTTCGGTATATATTACCTGTTAGACATTCAATCGTTTTTTTTGGATGACCAGCAGCAATAACATTCAGACGTGGTATTATCATGACATTTTGCCGACTAACTAATTGTCGACGCACAATACCGGTTGGACTGTAAAGTTCGCACATCAGTCCACGATCATATGCCGTTCTATCAATTCTTGTACTACCAAAAAGACCAAGAAAGACGGAGAATTCATCCCAAAGCTATAATAACTTTATTTATGATATTTAATTAATAAAATTATATGAGACCTGTATTAAATTTGGCTGCTTCTCCAATTCACAACATAATGATTCCATATTGGCTGAAGCATTGATGGACGATTTTTGCACAGGAATAGTGTCTAATGCTTCCACAGCTTCACATGCTTCTTTTACAATCCTAATAGGTGCACTCTTTTTGGAACCTTTAAAAAAAATAATGAATTATTAATAAAATTTGTCAGAACTGTTAATGATATTTTATTGATTTTTGCTGCTTTTAATAATAAAAAAAATCATTTCATATTTTTTAAAAATAAAAATATTATTTTTAAGTATCTTCTGAATTTATTCTTATACTATAAGTCAAAAAAATATATTAAGATTTGATTTTTTTTTCTTTATAAACGATTTTGTGAATAACTTTTTTTCTTTTAATTATTTTGAAGAATAAACAACATACCACTACCACCACATAAAATACCAAAGAGAATTAATGGTATATTATAAGCTTGTGCACCTTTTAATGTAGCTCCCATTGACCAATGACAAATAGCAATCAATGTAGTTAAAAAAATATAATGTATTGGAATATTGGTTGTTTCAGCAACTCCATTTATTATTAAAAAAGAATATTCATCCAAGATAAGTTTTAAATCCAATTTTTCGTTAAAACACTTCTTCATCCGTCTAATTCTTTCACACTTTTCCATATTTTTCTATTATCAATAATATAAATAAGCATTAATGAAAATGATAAATCAACTCTTACTCCAACCAAACGATCAACAGTGAACGAGAAATGATTAAAAGTGAATCTTTTTTTTTTTGAATAAAAGACGGCGCCAAGTGCTTATGTAATTAACATTAACTCAAATAGTAAATAGGAGGGAAAAAAGATGAGCACAATAATTTATTACATCCATAGATAAATATATATATATATATAGGTAAATATGAAAATAATTTTTCTCTATAAATCATATATAGTGATATCATAAGAACAGTTAATTTCGTGTATTGTTAAATAATAGAGTAGAAGAAAGAGATAATAAAAAAGAATTTATTATAAAAATAAAACTAATATATCATAAAAAATTGAGCATGATTAATTTTTTTCTTAATGACAATACTAAAATTTATTACTAATTAATAATTATATTATTTCATATGTAAAAGAAGAATCTTCAAAAAGTTATATTCACGATTACATTGATTACTTTATAGTATATCACTGAATCGATTTATTTTTAGTATTACTTCCTCATCATTTCTATCCGATAATCGATTGAGATCATATATTTCAATGGATATTAAATTATTATATATATAATATGTTGTATTTCAAAAAAAGTCATTCATTACAAGAAAAACAGTTTTATAAATTACAATTTATTTATTAATTAAGAATGTCATGGCCTTCAGCCATGATAACTCATGAGTCAAGGAATCCCTGATTCATTTGTATATGATCGAGATTCCTGAGTCATATGTATATGATCGAGATTCCTGAGTCATGTGTATATGATCGAGATTCCTCAGTCATATGTATATGACCGGAATTCTTGAGTCATGTACATATGACCAGAGATAGTATATAAGAGCAGCGCTTCTGCTTCTGTGTGTGTGTCTTCCCTTTCTCAGTCTTTTCTCTTCACAATAAACATAGTCTTCACAATGGTGCACTGGCCGGTCTACTGTAACCACTGAACAGTAGATCACGTCTTATTTGACCTGGTTGCTGGTATCGTCTGATTTATGCTTAAAGAAGAACAACTTAAAGCTCAAGAACGTGCCTTAAAACAAACTGTAGAACGTGACAAACGCTCAGAGACCCGTACTCAAACCAAACTCACTGTTTCGAACACGCCAACAGAAACTCCTTCGCAGTCTGATCTCCAAAGTTCTATATCCGACCTTAATCCCACCAACACTACACTACACCTGGAGCCCAATTCGAATCTTGCGAGTATTACTTCCGAGTTGGATTCTCACATTAGTATTACAACATTTCCCGATCCCAATATCACTGCCTCAACACATATCAAGCCTACACATCCTACATCATCTCTGCATATTAAATCTAACGCTTTCGACATCCCTATGGACACACATCAATACAAAGCCGTCATTGATAGTATCCCAACTTTCTCAGGAGATACAAAAGAGAATATCAATGAATGGCTCGAACTCGTGTCTCTAAAGTTTGATATCCTCGGATATGATCATCAACAACGACGTCGTTTTATCCCACAGTATCTGTCTGGAAATGCTGTTAAATGGCATCTTGCTCATCGAGAGGATCTTAGTACCTGGGAGGACTATACAACAGCACTTACATCTGCTTTTCCCCAGGCAATTACTACTTCTCGTGATCTAAATCTTCTAAAGTTACGAGATCGCAAACAACAGGACAACGAATCGTTTACTGATTATTATATCTCTATTCTTGCCCTTTGTCATCAACATAATCCCGAAATGACAAATATCCACATCGTTGATTGGTTAAAGGCAGGTATGAAGCTTACCTTATATGAACGTCTCCAAGGTGAAGATTTTGTTACGCCTCAACAACTACTGGCTCGTGCTCAGCGCTTTGAACTTGATCACGTTGTTTTTGAAGCCCGCAAACGTGATTCTGCTCGTTCATTTTCTACTCGACCTAACTCTTCTACACCTGCTCCATTCTATTCCAACTGGCACGATAGCACGACCCAATCCCAATTTCCATCAAACTCGTCTTTACCTTCATCCTATCCCCTTCCCCCTTTAATGTCCACCCCTCTCCCCTATAATACATCCAATTTCTCCTTCAATCCTGCACCACCTCCTTCCTCGCCATCTTTCCGGCGTCCTATCATCTGTTACACCTGTCATAAACCTGGTCATATATCCCCTCAATGTCCACTTCGCCCAAAATACTAGCGGGGGTACGTGATGGTCGTGCCTCCATTCCTGCTGTTAATCCATCGCTTATCATCATCCCTACAACTATCAATGGTAATCTTATCCCAGCAATGCTCGATACAGGTGCTACCCATACTCTAATCACATACTCTCTTCTTAAATCTATCTCATCTACTCGCCTTATTAAAACTTCTAATACTACTGCTGTGCTTGGTGATGCATCCACTACTATCCAGGTTTACGGAATGGTGCGCTTATGCATATGTATCCACAATTTCCCTACATATGTATCAGCATTAGTCGTTGATTCTCTTGGCGTGGGTCTTATCCTTGGTCTCGATTGGTGCCGTAAATATGAAGCTACAATTCATATACGTCAGCAACAACTTACTTTCAAACATCCTCGCTTTGGTCAAACAACAGTTTCATTTCAAGACCAAACCTCGGTTCCTGTTCGTCTCAAACGCACCATTCAACTTGCTCCTCATCATGAACATATTGTACAATTAGTTACGCCATTATCGTCTGCGCTACAAGTATCTTATACTCCTGATGTCAATTTTTGTAAGCAAAAGCACATTTTTATTCCCGATGCTATCTTACATGTGAAATCTTTTGCAACTTCTATCATCATTTCTAACCTTGCTAAAACGCCTTGTACATTGCGTAAAGATACTGTTCTTGGTTCCATCACTTTCTTTCCTGCTCTCTACAACTCAGTCCGATTCAGTTCCCTCTCTTCATTCTCTCCTCCTACTCCCCTCATTAGTGTATCTTCTGTTCAACCTAGTACTATTTCCGATACTGATTCTGTCATTCACACCTTAGTTTCTTCTATCTCTGATCCAACTGAAAAACATGACTTTTCTACCATCCTTCAGCGGCATCGTCGAGTATTTGATTCGTCTACGCATACTATTGCTAAAACCAAACTTCCCCATGTCATCATCACAGGCGATCATTCACCCATCAGCGTTCGTCCCTATTATCGTACCGTTGAGCAGCGTAAAGACCTTCAACAGGAAATTGATAAACTTATGTTAGATAATATAATTCGTCCATCTACTTCTCCTTGGTCCTCTCCTGTCATATTAAAGAAGAAACCTGATGGAACCTTTCGTTTCCTTGTGGATTTCCGTCGCCTCAATAAAATTACAAAAAAAGATGCGTATCCCCAGCCTTCTGCTGAAGAATTGATTTATCGTCTGTCTGGACATAGTTATTTCACCAAACTAGACCTAAAAAGTGGATACTTTCAGATTCCCATAGCCGACGCCGATAAGGAAAAAACTGCATTCGTAACTCCCGACGGACATTATGAATTTAATGTTCTTCCTCAAGGCCTTATGAACGCTCCTGCCAGCTTTCAGCGAGTTATGAACAATTTGCTTGCTACTGGTCGCTGGGACTATGTCGTTATCTACCTTGACGACATTGTTGTCTTCTCTCACTCCTTCGAAGAACACAAGCGCCATGTAGATGAAGTTCTTTCTATTCTTAACAATGCTCATTTTAAAGTCTCACCCTCAAAATGTACCATAGCTGCTCGTAAGATAGAATTTCTCGGACACGTAGTTACCTCTAATACTGTTGAACCCTCCTCTGATAAACTACAGGCTATTCTCGATATTCCTCCTCCTCGCACTTTATCACAGGCTAATCGCTTTCTTGGTAAAATCGGATATTATCGTAAATTTATAGATGACTTCGCAAATATAGCTGCCCCTCTTCATAAAGTTACCAACAAGACTCGAACTAAACGACATGAGTTTTACTGGCATGCGGAACAACAGGCAGCTTTTGAACGCTTTAAGCATATCCTTACTAGTGCCCCACTATTCCTCTACTTTCCTGATCCATCTATTCCATTCATCTTGTCTACGGATGCTAGTTTGACCAGGATAGCTGGTATTCTCAAACAGAATACTCCTAGTGGTATGAAAATATGCTATTATAAATCTCGCCTACTTTCAGATACCGAAAGTCGTTACTCTGCTACCGAACTAGAAGCTCTTGCTATCTGCTGGTGTCTTGAGCAATTGCGTTCCTGTATTGGTACCTCATTAGTTCTCATCGAAACTGATCATGAACCCCTCTCGAAACTTGATAAGACTTTCACCACTCGTAATAAACGTATTGATTACTGGTTTCTTAAGTTACAAGATCTTCTCCCTCAAATCATTGCAATCAAATATCGAAAGGGAATAGATAATGTCGGTCCCGATTTTCTTACTCGATATGATCCTCTAGACATACAAGCTTCATCACCATCCGCTACTTCTACGGCTCTTCCCCCACGAACTCTCTTCTCTAGTTCACCCGACATCGACTGGCCTTCAGGTACTGAATCGTGGGATCCAATCGTTGTCTCTCCTGTAGTCACTAGGTCCAAAGCCCGCCTTTGTCCTGCTACCACATCCATCTCTACTTCCTTGAACGATGATGATAACACCGACGATTCCCAGGATGACCTTTCTCATGTTTCTCCTACTTCACTTTCACCATCTGAGCATAACATCTCTTCCTCATCTCTTGATCTTAGCCTACCTTGCATCAAACGAGAACAGCATTCTGATCCCGAAGTTTTTTGTATAACTGAACGCCTCCGTCGTAATCCTTCTGATCCTCAATTCATCTTGAGGGATGACATTGTATATCGCATCATCTCTTCAGTCAAACGACCACACATCTCTCCAGTACCATACCTTCCTAAATCCCTCCTTTCTCTTGCACTTCATTTCCATCATGATCATCCGCTGAGTGGACATTTTGGTGTACATCGTACTATATCGCGTATTCGTGACAAATATTGGTGGCCAAACATGCGTACATCCATTCGAAATTATATTGCATCATGTCCTCAATGTGCCCGTCACAACATCTCTCGCATAAAGCCCCCTGGTCACCTCAAATCTATTACACCTCCATCAGCTGTCTTCCAAGTTCTTCATATGGACTTCTGGGGTCCTGTTCGGACACCGTCAGCTCATGGTAATCGTTACGTACTTGTTCTTACAGATAATTTATCCAAATATGTAATTGCCGAAGCCCTACCAGACTGTACTGCTAAAGCTGTAGCTCAAGTTCTGATCAGTCGCTTTATTCTTATTCATGGTGCTCCCGAACGCCTCATCACTGATAATGGAACACACTTCAACAACCATCTCCTTCGTCACATCACCAACACTATGAACATCCCTCACGCTTTCTCTGCCGCATATCATCCACAAACAAATGGTCAAGTCGAACGTTTCAATGCGACTTTTGCTACTCAACTTGCTAAATATTGTGACTCAGACAAAACCAATTGGGATGAGTACCTTCCGTCTGTAGTATATGCGTACAACACTAGTGTTCATTCTACCACACAACTGACTCCTTATGAACTCGCGTTTGCTCGTCATCCCAAAAGTCCATTTGATCCTCTCTCACCCACCATCACTCTCCCTCCCCTACACTCTTTTTATCCATATCTCAAGCAAGTGCGTCATCTTCTTACCAAGAGAGCACAAACAAACATCCGCTGTCAACAATCTAATTGGCAACAACGTTATAATCAAAATCGTCTTAATATCTCTTATCGTCCCGGTGATCTTGTATATGTACACGTTCCTGCTGGTCGTTCCAAACTTGACGCTCGCTATCGAGGTCCATGCACTGTGATGGACCTATCTGGTGAACAAACCTACCTTATCCAAGATCATCTTACTGGTCAGAAGGACTGGTGTCATATTAATCAATTGTTACCTGCAGTTCCTCGTCATCCACATTAGTTTTCTCATATGATCATAGAACATTCGGATAGTGGCAGTCTGACTGTTTCAAATGCTCGTTCACTTTGTTTATCGCTTAACGTCATTATTCTCTTCTTCTCTCTATTGAAACATCATACGGATTGTGGCAGTCCGACTGTTTCAAATGCTTGATCACACTGTTTATCACTTATCGTCATTATCCTCTTCTTTTCTCTTCATTCCATTCTTACATGAAACATTATATCGATTCGGGCAGTTCGACTGATTCATATGCTCGAATACTCTGTTTATTATTTAACGTCACTATTCTGTTCTTCTCCCTCCATTCCATTCTTAAATGATATATCATACGAGTTGTGGCAGCTCGCATACTTATCCTCGTCATCGTTTATATTACTCACTTTCAATCTCACATTTTTTATACACATGCTTAATTCCATCATTGTTTATTTCTTAGTCACATTTGACTTAATATTTCATCCAGCCTTTTTTATATTTTCTCTTTCTCTTCATTTTCTTGTTTTGTTTTCTTTTTTCTTTTTGCTTTTATGTGCACTACTTGCTTGGTGGGGGGAGGTGTCATGGCCTTCAGCCATGATAACTCATGAGTCAAGGAATCCCTGATTCATTTGTATATGATCGAGATTCCTGAGTCATATGTATATGATCGAGATTCCTGAGTCATGTGTATATGATCGAGATTCCTCAGTCATATGTATATGACCGGAATTCTTGAGTCATGTACATATGACCAGAGATAGTATATAAGAGCAGCGCTTCTGCTTCTGTGTGTGTGTCTTCCCTTTCTCAGTCTTTTCTCTTCACAATAAACATAGTCTTCACAAAGAATTTTAAAAAAAGGTAAAAAATAGATCTATTTAATATACTCTATGTTTATGCTTAATCACTTTTTTTATTTAAGAAATTAATACAATATGTCGTTTACCACTACAAATGAAATGGGTATATTTTTTTCTCTTTAATCAATTAAGTGATTATTTTTATAAATTTTTATTCTTATATATTGGTCAAAATAAATACCTTATATGTCATATTGAATAAGTTTCATGAATTAAACAATCACGTTTTATTTAAAAAAAATACTGAGATATTGTAGTTTTCATTTTCTAATGAGATTTAATATATATATACATTTGTCCTTTTATTAAGCTTCACAATCAATAAATAAAGATATTAGTTATATTAAATCAACGCATGGAAAACGTCAATTAGTGTTTCATGGTGCAAGATTTTGTATAAAACAAAATAATTTAAATTCAACTTTATGGAGATGTACCAAAGGAAATTGTCCTGCAAGTGTTTCAATTTCAAATAATGACATTATACTAAAAGTAAATGAAAACCATAATCATCTTATTGATTTAAATGATATTAAACTTTTGGAACTTCGCCATAAATTAAAGTATGAAGCACAAACAAGTTCCGAACCAATTGATAAAATAGTCGAATTCTCTTATTCAAATATGATTACAAAAGAAAAAATAACAGATTCAATCGTAAAATTACCTACAATAAAAACATTAAAAAATACGGTTAGTAAACAACGTCGACGAATTAGACCACGATTACCAAAATTACTTGATGATTTACCTTTTCCACTTCCACCATTATACACATTAACTAAAAATAATAATAAATTTCTTTTATTTGATGGACTTTTAGGTGAAAAACGAGGTTTAATATTTTGCTCTCAAGAAGATATTCAATATTTAGCATTCCAAAAATTCTGGTATGCAGATGGGACGTTTTATACTTCGCCATCCATATTTTATCAAATATACAGCATACATGCATTTGATGAAGGATTATCAACACCTTGTGTTTTTGCATTGTTAGCTGATAAATTTGAAGCAACTTATCATGATTTATTTTCAATATTAATAAATAAAATAAAAGAAATATCAAATATGATTCAACTTGAATGTATTACTATTGACTTCGAAGTTGCTGTAAAAAAATATATTTGATAAACATTATCCACGTTTTAAAGTAAGATAAAAATTCAATTATTTAGAATTTATTTATATACGAAAATCATTTTCAATTATTTCTTTTCTCAAACTATTTCATTAATCGAATTTTAGAAAAAATTGATAATAACTTATATAAGAAAAACAAATAAACTAAGTATTTATAAATGAAATACGATTTTTGTAATTATAATCCATAAGAATAGAGTAAACTAAAACGCAAAATTTTATAATTTTGTAATAGTTTAACATTATTTTCTTTAAATATTTTATATAGGTTAAAGTATGTCTTTTTCATTATGGAAAAGCAGTTTTTCGGAACTTCATGAATTTGAAGTTAAAAACAGCTTTTCAACAGGATGAATCTTTACGTATTTGGTTCAGAAGTTTTACAGCAATTGCACTATTACCAGAAATCGATATGGCCGAAGCAATTTAATATTTACATTCAACGAAACCATTGTTATATGAAAAAGAAATCGATTTATTTTTAGAATATCATAATAAAACATATGGTATTAATAGTAGATTTCCATCAACAATGTATAATCACTATCGAAATCTTAATCCTCGTACAATTTATTATCTTGAAGGACGTCATAATAGATGGAACAAAAGATCTACGAAATCTCATAATGATATTTACATGTGCATTGATATGTTCAAACATGAACAATTGTTAGCATCAGATGAAAGACAAAGACATGAAGCAGGAGCAGCTGCACCAAAACGACGAAAAAAACTTCGAATAACTGAAGAATCATTATGTCGTTTATGGGATAAATTAGAAAAGAATCAGATTAGTCAGGACAAATTTTTGAAAGGTGCAGGACTCCGTTATTTTCAATATTTGAAAATTGAATAAAGCAATAAACTGATAAATTTATTTAATTTTTTTTGAATATAAATTAAATATACGTGCAAACTAATTGAAATGGTATGGTACAGAAGTTTATAGAGGAAGTTTATTGATTTTATATATAAGATTAATCTAAATAATGTTTTGCTTTATTTTTATTTTTTGTTCATATTATTTAAAATAGCAAAAAAATATTGATTGATTTTAATAATGTTTTAAATATTTTTATTATATTGAAATTGTTTAAATTATTTGATGAGAGAATTGATCTAGATATGATTATTCATAGCAAATATATATACATGTGTTCCATTCGAGAATGGAATATGCTGGACATTGAGATGTTTTTTTTAATTCAAATATTATATTATATTATGTATATACAAATGTATATTCATTAAAAAATATTATTATGAATATGGCTATTTGTTGAATAGATTAATAATTTAGTGCCTTTTTTTTATAAAGCAGTATAGTACTTAAGATTATTATAATAGAATATATGAATTATAATAATTCTCAATATTGTTTGATAATCTATCATCTAATATTAGTTACAAGGACGAAAAAAAAGTTGATGTAAAATCTTATTGTCTTTAAATAGATTTTTTTTGTAAAACACATGATATCAAAACTAAACTCAGTATGTTTCATTTTTTGAACATTCATATAATATTATGTGTTCTACTAATATTAATATCTTTTCCAAATGCTTATTAAGAAATATTTTTCTTTTAAAATGCTGTTGCAAAACAACGTGATATATTTCTTGAAACCTATATTGATATCTATAAACGTATATTCAATAATGCTTGATTTCTTTAAATGATTTTCAATCTTATCCTAAGAAATTGGAGAAATTTTAATCGTCTATTATAGAGTTTGAATGCGAGTATCATGGAGGTTATAACAATAATAATAAAAATTATAAAAAATAGATGAAGTATATTCAAAAAAGAAACAAAGAAATTTTCTACATGAAGGATAAACAAAACAAAAATATAGTATTAATAGATTAATGAATAATCGTTTAGAAAAGTCGTCACTATCTTATTTATAATATGAGGATTACAATTATTGAAAAAATAAATAAATAAGTAATTATACAATTGATATTAAGTTTTTTTTCTCAGTGTTTTTATTAATGTACCGTTAAGGAGGAAAGCTGCTATTGAATGAATTAGTATTTATTTAAGTTGTTAATCTTTATCTCTCTAATGATATATTCAGATTTTATTATTTTTTACTGATTTTATCAAGAACTATATATGTATCTTTTATACACGTATATGTCGATTGCTCAATATTAACATATATTATAGTGCTGTCATGGAACGATAGAAAATCGTCTACTAGCTATTGTAATAAATGCTTGACTAGCTGAAACACAGAATAAATTCATTTTAAATAAATAATGCTCTATTTTATTAAGCTATTTACATAAATATCATTTCAATAAATATACCACCAAACCATGAAACCTTAACGTAGTTTATTCTTACTTTAAGGCTAGCAGTGCTTTGATCAATCATACGAGCTTGTTAAAAAAACTATGTATAATATTGTTCTATACTGATTCACTTGATTATTTCATGATGTCATTGCAATATGAACCTTATCCTGGTCGACTTATAAGTCTTCTTGACATCATATTTTTATCATTTTTTTAATTCTGTTGAAATTTCGAAATCGCGCAAAATTCATACTTCTACATTTGAAAGACTTTAGTAGGATCGAACATTACTTATAAAATTAGTATATTTTACATACGAAAAATAGATATAGACTTCTTTTATATTAATATTACTTATATAAAATAGATTCTTTTATTTTTAAATATTAATGTGTATTTTATTTTTAATGCTAGTTTTTTTTATTCTTAAAACCAGCTTAAAAAATATACAGAATAATCGTTGAACACTATTATTAATTGTATAGCATTTACCAATTAATGAACTTAATAGAGGAATATTAAGTTGTCTCAAATGCATGACATTATTTTATTTATAAGAAACAAAGATGTTAATATAATAATACTAAAAGCTTTAAGAAAAAAACGGAAAAAAAATCAAATATATTTTTTTCATTTTCTAGAGAAAAATTTCTAAACATAACGAAGATTATCAATATCATCTGAAAGCTCTAATAATAATCGATCTGTTGATGAACATCATCTTTAACATAATATTCTCTTTTTATATATTTAATTTTTTATTAATCAGTAAATATATCAGTTTTCATTTTATTAAGAATTAGTCATAGATTTCTATAACTCTTGTAGTGAAGTAGAAACATTGAAAGTATATTTATCATCAATTTAAAAAGAAAAAAGAGAGAGACAAACTAATAAATGCATAATACAATACATATGCAAAGAGATATATGTAAACAAACGGTAAGATCGAATATACATTTTTTTTGTTTAAAAGATATAAGAACATCGTATTAATAATTGAACAATTTCAAACTGAAACAAATAATTCAGCATTCATATTAATATTTTTTTTCTTACTATATTATGATATACAATTATTTTTATTAAAGAATTTGTTTCAAGAAAATTAATATCCTATCTAATCTGTTTTGCATAAATATAAACTCCTATAATTTGTATAGATTTTAGTTGACATTTTTTTCTTCTAACATATCGCTTTTTTTAAAATAATTTTATTTGACATAATACATGCATTCATTTCTCAAATTATATTGATCAACATATTGCAGCATAATCTTGCATAAAATTGATAAATCAATTTGTGAAAACTCATTTTATATCAATCCAATTCTTTTTCTTTATAATTAGTGTTTTTTTATTCATATGAACAACAAATATTGATTTATGTAATTTCAAATACGACATTGTTTTTATAACAAATACTATATTTTTGAATTGAGAATCGATCACAAAATAGATCCACTATATCTATTTTTTTGCGTTGCATTTCGAAAGATGACATTTATCATAAAGTATTAAATTTGATAAATTTATAAAACGATTTCATTCATTTAGTACAGTAAAATTCATACAATAAACATGCATATATCCACATAATAAGAATCAATTCATTTCATTCTTTTTATCGATTAACGTTAAAAACGCAATTCATCACTCAAATATAAAAATTCATTCTTTACAAGAATACTGTACCGTATAAAACAAAATAAAATTCAAATTTTTTTTTCTATTATAAAATATACGGTGTCGCACTAAAATAAGAATTCAACAAATATTCAATATATTTCTCCTTTTTGAAAATCTCTTACATCTTTAAAGAGAGCAGAGGGGGGGAGGGGCGGGTGGGAAGCGAATTATTTTAATTAACTCTTTTTGAAACAAGATTTTTAATTAATTGTTTTTTGAAACAAGGCGCGTTATAAAAATTGTTTACGGCAGTAAATCCCACGGCAGTAAATCCTGTACACGACGTATTTTGTACCCCATTTAGAATTTTTGCTTTTACACTATAAACCATAACGACTGATTCAAAATTAGTAAGTATGAATAATCGTTGCGTCTGCATAGACCTATGTATCCTCTTCTTCTGAGTTCTCAATTTTACACTAAAATCAGATTGATTTTATGATAGATGCTAAGAAACGGGAAAAAGCCGATTTCAATTCACAAAATCATTCTAAAATCTAAACAGCTATGAATATCAAATTTGGAAAATATCGTAAAAAAGAAGGCTAGCATCACTCTCGAAATCATCAAAATCACAAGGCAGTCAAGAATCATTTAAACTTCTGCTAGTAGACATTTCTCAATCAAGATATCCTTTTAACATTATTTCTTGGCTTCTTTAAATGATATATGACTTTCACGATGGTTTTTCTGTCTCTCTGATCGAGAATGGTGCTTTGGATTATTTTGCAAATGGTCGCTTGTGTTCTTATTTTCGACTTAGATGTATAGCTGCCAATTGTTTTTAAAAGTGGAAGGGACTAAAATTTGGCAGAAAGGCCGGAAATTTTACCAACAAGTGCTATCGGATGGTTTTCTGACATATATCAAGTAGAAAACACTGAAACCATGCATTTACTGTGAGATTTTCCTGACAGAAAATGTTTTGATCGGACTTTCTTTCAGAAAATCAAAAAAAAAAAGTTCAAAATTCCAGTTTTTGCACTCGTTTATCAGAAAAACTCGAAAGTTTCAGCAGAAAGTGAGACATACTTTCAAATTTTGGGGAAGAGGACTGGACCCCAGCCCTCCCTAATGGGTAAGTTTCTTAGATGATCGAAGTAGGATTTTCAACATGAGTCTCAAGTTAACTAATCAAGATAGCGTTCGAAAGATAGGATTTTTTACGAAGGCTGCCTATCTCATTGAATCAAAACTATCTTGAGAAACGCACGCCGATCATGAAAGTCGATTATAATCTTTTCAAACTGCATTACGAAAACTATAGGTTAACTGGAAAAATCGAAAGCTATTTTCTAAATTATAGTTTGATCCAGATGCTTGAGAGTACTTAAAGTTAGTCGGATGGCCTTATCTCTTTCAAGAACAAAGAAGTTGATGCGAAAAAAAATTGATTTGAATATTGCATCTTCATCGAGAAATCAAAAAGTAGCTCGAAAAATATTTTGATCAATAATACCGAAAATGCGCTCAAACTGATGCTATTGATTTTCACCGTAATAATACCACAGAAGATGCCTAGTATATAAAATTTAGATAATATTCGTTTTGCAAAACCTTCCTTAGAGATCCAGTGAAATTCATTGAAACTCAGAAATTATGTCTAAAATTTGAAAATCACATATCAGTTTTTCTCCTTCAACTTATCACTATTCCACTACTTTTGAACTATTTTGTTTATTTGTCCTTGTTTGCGTTCGAAAGACAGAAAATAAGCCAATGGTTGTAACTTGACGAAATCGACAACGATGAGCTCATTAACTCACTAGTCAACATCAAATGAGAAAACAAAACAGCAAGTCAGTGCCGAACAGAAAAGCACAACATTATCGGTGGAACATATTTCGTACAGAGAAGGTAAAATACGTTCTCTCATTTCTAAGAAAACGGATTTTTTTCAACCAATTTTTCAGTGGCATATCTTTGATTTTTAAAAATATAATGTACCCCATGAAGATACTCCATTTTGAGAAAAATTATACTTCATGTGTGCCGCATTCGACACCTTTGGAATTAGCAGCTCTGGGTTGTTAACATGCCTAGAAAGATATTTGAATTGTAGAGTATTTACAGTGTATATAGAATCTACACCATTGAACATTTTGACCGAAGAAATTTGTTGTTTTGTAATGATTGATTGGAGATCGTAGAGCTCCATAAAAGTCATGAATTTTCAAAATGAACTTTAAAGAATGTTTTACGAAGATCTGTATTTCGCGTTTGTTTCGTCTAGTATTCAAAAGTAATAGTAAAGCGAATTTTTTGCTAAAATTTAAAACATACCTTTTCTAATGTAGCTCGACAAGCTTTGTTGAACCAATAAAAAATACATTAAGTCGATCACGGTGGTCGATTGTGAAGATCTTATATATACTGTAAATACCCTAAAGTTCAGGTTTATCTCTCCAGGAAAAGCAACACCCGCTATTACACTAAGCTTGTTAGTTTGGTGGTAAGATCTTTCATTATACCTGGATGAGTCAAATGAATTTAACTGGCAACACAAACACCTTTATGGGAAGATTCAAGAGATTTATGCAAAACATGTTTTTAGGAACTGTTGAATGAAGGCGTATGTTTTGTATACAAGCAGAGCGGTTAATTTGAATTTTTGAATTGAGTTATTTAGACTTTTGTTATAGCCATGAGAATCAGGTTTCAAGATATTTTGTTAATGTATGATGTAAGTAAAAGAACTTTGATGAATCAGACTTCAATGAGATTATTGCATAGAAAAATCAACATTTATTGCAAATGTGGGAAAGCCAGAAAGATTCGTCTCTTCCATGAGTTAAAATAGTCTGAGACAAAATAATGGAAATGCATAAATATGTTTTTTGACAGCTTAGACATTTACTAAACTGTTGGTGACGATAAGGAATAAATGAAATGAAATGAAAACTATTATAGCTCGTGGAAGTAGTCAAGCCTGTATCCTTTTATAAAAAAATAAAAAAATGTGACATTTTGAAAAAAAAAAGTAAAAATGGGTAAATCATGGTGTATTCTCATTGTGTATAATCGACATTGCCATTGGTTTATTTTCAGAGATGTTTTTTTAATCGAAGTATGGCTGAGGTGGAACTTGCAAAATGTCGATTTGAAGCACCAAAAGCTGCAGCTTATCGAATGTAATAGTTTCTTTGCTTATCATTTCTATTTTGGTCATTTGTTGGCTACAATCCGCAACTCTTTTACTTTAGTTTTACGTAGTTTTGTTAAAAACAACGTTTCTTTATCATTAATTTGTTTTGGTGGTGATGTAATATATATTTATAGAAGAAAGTTAAAACTAAATGTTAGTCTCAAAAGATTAAATTGAAAATACTTTGCAAAATATTTCAAGTATGTTATAACTTCATATTGAGTTTCGCTTATTTATAAGGAGATTCAATTTCGTTCCAAAGTTAAAATATCGGGAAAGACTGTAAAAAAATAAAGTAGAACGTAAATTGCTACAAATAGAGTGGTTTTGAAAGATATTGAATAAAGGTGTTATTATTAACACTTAGTCAATTTCATAAATGGAGAAGAGGCATGCACGAAATGTTACATTTTATTAGTATTTCGGTACATTGAAAGAGTAAAACACGGTCAATCGAATAATAAAATTGAATAGATATTTTTGCGTAATATTTCACTAAGGATCTTATCTTATCCATGATTTGTGTTTAGTGAATATAAAAAAATATAGTTATGATTGTTCAGTAAGAACATTATTAAACGTGAATAAGCTTGTATGTCAAAATCTTTGCTTCTCTACAATTTTTGTTTTTAATAATAAACATCGCTTTGAATTTATGTGTAGAAATTGAATGTTGTTAGTAAGAAAGAAATATGCAGAAGTTTTCCCTTCAACTCGTGACATTTTTAGTTTGGATCAAACTTTGAAGAATTGATCGATATTCTTGAAATAACACATGATTATTTTCATTTGCTTTTCTATATAATATATTTAGATGTACATAAAATAAGAGTCACTTGACCATTTTTCTTTAGATTTTATCTATTGATGAAGTGAAGACAAAAAGATGTTGATCTCATTTAAAGTTTAATGTTGAACCTCTGCACTAATAAAACTATGTTTAATTGAAACATTATTTTAACGAGCAGAAAAAAAACTTTCATTTTTTACTGTTTGCATATTTTCTTGAACAAGTACAGTCCTGGACAAAAATATAAGACCAGGTGGTTAAAAATGATTGT
>JAJEKB010017510.1:0-16315 GCA_022393335.1 Macrotrachela quadricornifera
AATAGGTACTTTCCAGTTTCTTGCTTTTATAAAAGAAACATTAGAAAAAATATGTTCTTTTCCAAAGATTGCGGCAGCGACTGCTGACATATAACTGTGAAAATACTTAGGTATCAAGAAACTTTTGTTCACGAATGTTGATATAAAAAATGCTACATTTTTAGGTTAGTTCATCTATCACTCTGTAGTAGCTTCGCTGTTGTGGATTCGAATCCTTTTTAGCTGTATCAAATGATGATTTCAAATAAAAAATTAATCTAAATTAGCATTTGTAAAGCAATTATGTCAGTATTGAAAAAAGCCAGCCATAATATATTTAGGTATAGGTCCGTATTAGTTTCCTTGAGTTTTTAGTCAAATTGTTTCAATAAATTTTCGTTCATCCTTAATATTAGCATCTAAAATATGATAAACTAAACCAGACACGGTTGCTATTAGAAACTTGAAAATTTATAAATTTGACAGTCCTGATCAGAGAATCCCGCGACCCAGATTCTAATCCGGATTTCATTCAATTTTATCGTAATCCGATGAAAACTGATAGGATCTGGGTAGAACTTAATCATATTCAGCCGAATTTCATATCGAATCCGAACTCATGAAATTCTCAGCTACCTTCTATAAATTTCTACCGATAGTAAGACCATTCGACAAAATCTGATGGCTTAGCTTCGTGCTAGAAGTTTATATCTCTTTCATAATGACATAAAAGACTCTTCCTACAATGAAGCAACTATTTAGTTGATATATAAGATGCACCGATGTCATGCTGGCAAAGTCATCAGTTCTGACTGACTGATTTTCACCGATCTAATCGGAAATTTAGGCCGGCCAGTCCAGAGTTGTAACCGGTCTGATATTTTCACACCGGATCGGGCCGGCCGGTTTAAAGCGTTTTTTCAGACCGGGAAAAACTAGCTAGTGATTCAAACTATGCTTAGCATGTTAAATATATTAGTATTAATAACAACTACTAGTAGCTTTTGTTTAATTCAAATATATCTCTGCCTATCTTAGAGAGAAAAAATCGTGTTAGAGTCACGTATAACTGTGAAATTTTCTAGAGATAAACTTGCGGTGTTTCTCTAGCATCAAAATAAGTCGATCTATAAAACAACTGACTGTCAGAAGAAATGTTTGAAAACTTTTCCATGAAATTTTAGGAAATATTAATGTGTCTGTTAGACTTACGCTCCAATTTACAGCATGATTATATACAAAATATCGATGAAATTGTATATGGATGTAATTTAGGCCAATATAATCTGATTGTACTTTGTCCACTATGAAGTTTAATTTCATTCAACAAATTAAGAAATATTCTCTTTCTCGTAGAGAAGCGTTCTAGAAGTTCGCCCTACTTTCGCTCAAGATGCCGAGCTGAAACGTCTAGATGAACTTGACAAAGAGACAAAGCGAGAATGTTCTTCTTTCACTTTTTGAACGTGTATAAATAGATACTTTGCTATGAGTAGAATGTTATAGCAAGTATGTAAGATGTATCATGATATGATATTGTCGTAAAATAATTATTCATCTATATTCATTTTCTTTGTTTACATCTATGTTAATCATTGTAGTTGTCA
This sequence comes from Macrotrachela quadricornifera, assembly GCA_022393335.1. Taxonomy (NCBI): domain Eukaryota; kingdom Metazoa; phylum Rotifera; class Eurotatoria; order Philodinida; family Philodinidae; genus Macrotrachela; species Macrotrachela quadricornifera. The sequence continues at coordinate 1,587 of JAJEKB010017510.1, forward strand.
CTTTACTTTTGTTGTGTCAGATATTTCCTATAATATCTTTTATCGCTTTCTTTTCTTATTGTTTTTCCTTTTTAATGTAATCACATGGATCTTCCAATTTGTAATGTTACTTATTTAAAATATTTAACCGTCTATCGGAAACTCCATAAAAATATCTGCTGTTCTATATATAAGAGTATGTAATTTACATTAGAAATGAATTTATAAACACAATACTATATTAAAAATCTTCGATCTAAAATGAGTCCATCTACGAGAAAGAGCTGAGCGAGTGCCCGTACAAGCGTTACTTGTAGATAAATATACAAATAAAAAGAGTAAATATTTTCCCAAACATCGTTGTTCAATTCTCCTGATAAAGACATTCGAATTTATTCTGGATACAGTTTATCAGAGAAATTATATATATAGCAAAAATTGGCTGGTTTAGCTGATTTAACTAGACCGGTAAAAACCAGCGAGAACCGACCCGACACCGGACAGGACCGGTTGGTCCGTATCGGTTTTGTAAGGCCGGTTACAACTATGGACCAGTTCGCTTCTATCAAATCAGATTGATTCCAAGTCTGGTCTACATTTGATATGTACTAGTATCCGTTCGTGCAGTGAAATTATTAATTTTTAAAGTAGAACTTCTAATTTCATCATCTGATCTCGTTAGCTCAATATAATTTCTTCTTACCTGATGGAATACTGGTTCAATTTTGACGTATCGATCATATGTTGATGCAATCAATGAACACGAACATTTTAAATTATCACCATAATTTTGTCTGAGTTGATTGTATATATTAAACGATGGTTTATTGAAAATTTTCGTGAAAGTTTGAAACTGAACGATAGTATATAAGGCGAGAATGACCATACAAACAGCAAGTGAGATAAAGTAAAGACGAGTAGCCCATTGATTAAGACGTTTAGCTGTCATTCGATCAACATTACTACCAAAGTCTCGCAAAGGAAATATTTTTAGATCGATTATAGTATTGTACAAAAGCTTAACCAAATTCTGCACGAATATTTTCAGCCGATTGAACGCCGTCAAACGAACTAAACATACAAAAACAAAACTTTTATCCTCTTTCTTTCTCCATAAACTAAATACAATATTTAGATTGTTCAAACTGAAAAACTGTTTAAATAATTTTAAAAGTTTTTCAAATGAAACAACGCATACTCAACCGATAAACAAAAAAGACCAGTAACAAACATTTTTTCCTCTCGAAACATTTGTTTGGTTTTTTGATCTTCATTGCAAAATTTTCTTATGTGAGAAAAAGACAAAAACAAATTTTACAAAATTGTAATGTTGTCTTTTGTGAACATTCTATGTTATATGGATCAATTTTAAATTACTTGTTTATATGACATTATTTTTCGTGATTGACAGTTAACCGGACAGATGGCCATTCAAAAAGGAAACAACAGAGACTTCAGCCGCGAAGTCCTATGAAATCTTCAAATTCTTTCGAAGTCTTCTGAAATTCCTTGAAGTCTCATGAAATCTACAAAAACTTTTTAAGTGTTTTGCATCTCTTAACGTTCTTTGAAACCTTGTGAAAGTCTTCCGAAACTATTTTAAAAATTTGAAGTCTATATCGATAAAGTCTCTTGAAATCTTGTAGTAAGGTGTTTTCCCTTACGACCATTTAGTCTCCTGGTTCATCAACCAGCTTACTGTCTGTTTTTATGTTAGAAAATATTGAAAACAAAGGGAGTAATTGCGAATAATGACCAATCATAATAAATAATCGTAGTTAACTGATGGTTTTCACTCGAATTATCTAAGATGGACACAGATTAAAATGTTTTGTAAAGGATATCTTAAAAGAAAACATGATTTATCTTCATTGGAATGGTAATCATATGCACCTTAGTTTATTTTTGTTCGATCGAATTTAATTTAATTTTATCATTCGTAAGAAAAAGAAAACAAAAACTAATATAATATTAAATTTTTGTTTTGTAGAATATTTTGTCATTAGAATTTCAAATAACTTTGATAACAACGAAAAGAAAAATACAGTTTTTTCTAAAGAGAATCAACATATCATCTCACTGACTATTAATAAGACTTCCGATGATTATGTCAAAATTTTGTTATTATGTCTCTTTATAAAAGAAGATGTACTGTTCATTTCAAAATATAGAATCCTTCACTGTTTTTTTTAAGTAATTCAAGAATACAATTAGCTAGAGATTTATGGTTTTTTATTAATCGACAAAATATGCTGTAGAACTCAAAACTATAAAATAAGCACTACTTAATCGTAATCTGAGAGTATTGTATATTCTAAGTCTTCCAGAGATTCGTCAATAAGACAGTGACCAGAAACTGTGAAAACTGTACCGCGCTGTTCCGCGTCAATGCTCACGCCTACGCGCGTTACATACCAACAAGTTGCTCAAGAACGAATTAGTTTCTTTCGTGTTCTTGCACCATCACTCGTAGTGGCGGCGCCAAGAGTAGGCTAGGGTGGGTGCAGCCCACCTTGAAATGTTTTTCAGATTCTAGAAAAAACAATGATATTTTATCTGAGTAATGTCGCAACATATTATGGCTAGTTCACCCTTAAGACCAGAGATGTTAGAGATGAAAATCCGGAAACATTTTTGACAAACAGTTTTAACCTCCTAAAGTACATTTTTGAATCAGATTATCAGTAACATCACTTTTTAACCTTCAGAAAATTTCTTTTGACAAGACAAGAGGAAAAACGTCACAGTGTATCAATTCAAAGAGTATAACGCTGCAAACTATACATTTCAATTCTAAGTAACACACTAGTTTTTAATACCATTTTTTTCGTTAGATTAAGTTTCAATAGTTCTAATTTTAACAAGAAACAATCATAAACTTGTATACTAGATATTAATGGGTTCAAACGGGCTTTTTAATTCAACTGCATTGGGTTTTTGAATTCTTTTAACATACGGTTTGATCTACCATTGTATGAATTCTCAAATGGGCAAATGACAGACGAAGTAAAGAATAATACGCAAGGATGAAAGAAAATAATATATTTTTCAGAATGAATAACAGAAGGAAAATTTTAAAGTCTTTCAAATTATCAATAGCTTTTATGGAATACATTCGCAAAATATTGTAATAGAAAATACCCGAAATCCAGAAGAAATCTGGCAGATAAATTCGCACGAAATCATAAGAACAGCAGAATTTTATTATGTTTTAGGATTATCTAAAACTTTTGAAAATCAATAATCAAGCTCTCTCTCTATATATATATGTCGTATCAAAGTTACACCGGTGAACGAAGTTATAACTTCGTCAACAATTTTGACGAAGTTATAACTTTGAAAGAGACAGTTGACGAAGTTATAATGTCGTCATATATTTCTGTCCAAGTTACAACTTTGACGGTAATGTTTAACGAAGTTATAACTTCGTCAATAAAATTTTGTCGAAGTTATTTTAGATCAACTAAATATCAAATAACTGATGATATTTAAGTAAAAACGTGGACTTATAGTTAATTTTACATTTCAAAATTACAGATATCATTTTTATGAACAAATAAAACAAATCATGCACAAAAATCAGACAATACGTTTTGTCGGTACTGCGCATGATCATAGATTTTTTTGAAATAGAGTTAAGTTTTCCAGCTAATGAAATACATCGCCAGGACAATTAGTCTTGATTCCGATGGTTCCTATCATATAACTAGAATAACTTCCACTATTGATCATATTTGGAATTTTTGTTTTCCCATGAATCTCGGCCTTCATTTTGACATTAAATCTTAACACCACTTATAGAAATAAAGTGACCATCTAACAAAAGTTGACATAAAAGATGAAATCAATATAAAAAACGGTAGCTCAGGATGCAAACAAACCACCGGAATACGGTTTTCTTCTAGTAAAAGCAAAATATATTGTGTACTCCGAAAGATCGATTCAACTGTTTTAATACGTTCAATAAATGTAATTGATATTGGGCTGATACACTTTCATCCTCAATATGGTAAACAAAAAAGATTCGCAGACCCACTCTTTAAATTGAATTAATCTGGTTCTAAGTCTACTAAGCATTTAACTTGTTCCTACATAGAATATTCTTCTTACTAATGTAAAGTTACAATATTGTTTATAACAGAGCCTAGCTTTCTAGAGATTCATTTCATTAGCTGGAAAACTTAACTCTATTTGAAAAAAATTTATGATCATGCGCAATATTGACAAAACGTATTGTCTGATTTTTGTGCATGATTTGTTTTATTTGTTCATAAAAATGATATCTGTAATTTTGAAATGTAAAATTAACTATAAGTCCACGTTTTTACTTAAATATCATCAGTTATTTGATATTTAGTTGATCTAAAATAACTTCGACAAAATTTTATTGACGAAGTTATAACTTCGTTAAACATTACCGTCAAAGTTGTAACTTGGACAGAAATATATGACGACATTATAACTTCGTCAATTTTCTCTTTCAAAGTTATAACTTCGTCAAAATTGTTGACGAAGTTATAACTTCGTTCACCGGTGTAACTTTGATACGACATATATATGTTACAGGGGAAAACGAAATCCAGGGCAATTTAAAATTCTCCTAAGGGGAAATTAAAATTTTAATCTCCCATAGAGGAAATTAAAATTATGTTTTTTTCCATTATATTTTCCAAGAAACGCTGAAGATTTTAATTTGTCCTAGGAGAGATTAAAATTTTAATTCGCCCTGTAGGAGAATTTTAAATTCCCCTAGCAGCAATAAATATATCTTTATTTTTTTTTCTTCTTATGAAATTTAAAATAAATAATATTATCATCGCACTTTATGGTACGTAAGAAAGAGAAAGAATGTAAAGTAAGGAAAAAATCCAACTTTTAAGTGTATAAAACGAGAAAAGCTGTGGCAAAATTCAGATACATAAAAATAAATTTAACGTTTGTACAATTCCATATGCAACATGGACATCTTTTACACTAAACTTGACGCACATATTCAAACTCTCAACGAAAAGTTTCGAGCAAAGTATTTAATTAAAAAAGAAATGTATGAAGAGATTATTTTGGTTTTACGACATGGCTGGGGTGATCCACAATTTAAATATTGGGTTCAAAAGCATTTTATGCTTATCAAAGTTGGAAATTTAGATGTTGTATATAGTAGAGACAAAATTAATCGTCCAGTCGTGATTTATGAAGAAGTTTATACAAAATTAAGTGAATGTCATAATCGTGTAGGTCATCATGGGCGTGATAAAACCTGGCATGAGGTACGCGAAATAGGATCTTTTTCCTTGGGAGATGTATTTTTCTAGGTGAAAACACGATATTCGTGGATACCATACGATGTTGTTATGATTTTCATCAAGTTGTGTGATTCATGTAGTAATCGACAAATCTTTCCAAAATTCCCAGCTAGTAAGTGACATTTAGTTGCATTAATATTGGTTAAAGTCCTCTTTTTGTTAAAAAAATAGGTAAACCAATCATTTCAATCGGTTACTTAACTCGTATTCAAATGGACTTGATTGACATGAGGTGCCGACCTGATGGCAATTTTAAATGGATTTTACATGTGAAGGACCACTTCACCAAATTCTCATGGAGTTATCCGTTAGAATCTAAAGAAGCTGAGCCCGTGGCTGAAAAATTGTTGAATCAGTTCTATGCATACGGTCCGCCTTGCATACTTCAGTCAGATAATGGCAAAGAGTTTGTTGCTCGGGTTATAAAAGTATGTTCTCATATTCGCGCCTAATTAATTTAAACATCTTTGTTCTAATAGGATCTTAGAAAGACTTGGACTGATTTGATAATCTTAAATGGGCGGGCGCGTCATCCTCAGACGCAAGGTCTGATTGAACGAGGAAATCGTACACTTGAAGTTGCGCTAGGAAAATGGATGCAACATAATAAAACTGATGAGTGGTCTAAAGGTAGATATCCGTTTATATGTTTGTTGGATCTCATTACATCTGATGTCATTCTCAAGGTTTAAGTCCAGTTATATATTCGATTAATACGAGTATTGCTGAAACTACGAATAAAACACCTTATGAACTAGTCTTCGGACAACAACCACGATCGGATTTTGAAATGTGGAAAATAATTAGTGAATCAGGTGTAGAAGATGAGGAGAATCTTCCTGATAATTTGGTTAATATTTTCAATGACTGTGAGTTCTATATTAGCTATGTCTTTTCAGAAAGATCTGGGTTTTCTAGCACAACTATATGATACACACAATATTGAAGAAGGTGGTTCAAATAATCTAACAACTGAAGTGACACCTCAATCTCAATCATCAGCAGTGATTCCTGCTAATAACCTTGATACAGCATTTTCAACAATCAATATTAAAGATTCTCGTTATCTTTCTAAATGTAATAATAACGATACTCATGTTCAAGGTATTTTAGAGTCTGACCGATACTATTTAGTTAAATTATTATTTAATATTCTTTCCTGTATTCTGCAGATATTTCCACTATGAATAATGATGAAAATATTCAAAGTATAAGTTGTGATACACCTAATCATAGACATAAAAGAATTCATGATGAAGCAGAAGCTGATTATTTGAAATCTGTAGCTAAACGACAAAGATTATATGATAATGCTGTTAAACAACAACAATATCAGCTGGGAGATCTTGTCGGTCTTCAAATTGATCGAGTTGATCCAACAAATACAACACCTAAGATTTTACCTTGTAAAGTAATGTCTATTCATTCATCATCGAATGATTGTATAATGTATAAGCTGTGCACAATGAAAGGTGTTTTATCAGTTTTATATGGTGTTCAAGATCTCTTAGATTTGAGAAAATGTGATTTTGCCGACTTACGTAGTGTTGATCCAACAAATTTACCAATAATGGCATTTACGCAAGCATGTAAAGAATATGTTTCAGCAGGAATAAATCCAGTTATAGAAGCATGTAACTGTAATGGTAAATGTGCTACAAAATCTTGTCCATGCAAAGCAAAAGACGGTAGATGTTGCACCAAATGTCATCCCAAAAAGAAATGTCCATGTGCAAACGTCTAGTCATTTCTCTAGACACCAGTATAATATATAGAATTTTTGTCACTGCTATTATTTTTTGTTAGACTACGAAATTTTGAAATTATATAACTTTGAAAGATAATATGATACTTTTCATGGCAATAAAGCATTTGTGAATAAAAATAAAAATGTATTTATTTTTGCTAGGGGAATTTAAAATTCTCCTATAGGGCGAATTAAAATTTTAATCTCTCCTAGGGCAAATTAAAATCTTCAACTTTTCTAGGAAAATATAATGAAAAATAACATATTTTTAATTTCCCCTTAAGGGAATTTTAAATTGTCCTGGATTTCAATTTCCCCTGTAACATATACATGTATATTGTTTATTTAATATAAAAAAGAAAATTTTTTGATGAACCTAAGAGTTGAAAGCAGCTTAGACTACCATTTTTAGTGTGTAAAGATTCAGTAATGCTGAGCCCACTCTGTTTAAAATTTAGTATACCTGAGCCCATCTTAGTCTAAATTTCTGGCGCCGCCGCTAATCACTGGAAACTTGCGATGGTGTAGTGACGCGCTCCGCGAGATGTAGCATAGACGTGAGCATTAGGGCGGGACAGCGCGATATAGTTTTCACAGTTTCTGATAGTGACACTCGGATAACTTTTTTAATTGTTGTATATTTACACTTGCTTTCAGATTATTTAAATTAGAAGATAAGAAGATGAGTGAACTTCAATAACCATAGTTTATCCATCGAGTTAGAACAGCTATCGAAGTGAAATCTGTATAGTCTGGTTGGAAATGATTCAGTTTATCTATTCATAGTACAGCGATCAAAAAACTAGTCGAGTATTATAATCTTGTAGTCAAATCTTTGAAAAACTTAGAAAATACAGCATTTTCAAATTAAGATCAGACATTAGCTATTTTATTGATTTGTGTCTCATGCCATGTTCTATCGATTCGTGAAAAGCACAGATCTCTAGCTAATTGTATTCTTGAGTTATTCAAAAAATATTGATGAACACTATTTTGAAATGGACAATAGAAACAACTAATCGTATTTTAATCAAACATTTCTATTGTTCTCATTGAATTAATTTCTATATGAAATAAGTCTTGTATGTGAGTAACAAATTTGTCCTTACTCAACCAGACACGAATTTTCAAAATTGTGTTTAAGCACTAAAAACTTGCAAGTTTTAAACTAAAAAAGCTGAAATTTTAAATGATTAAACGCGTTTTTATGAGTTTATAATCGCTTGAGATGCACAGAAAAAAATCACTATGTTTATACTAGAGTTCGACAGTTTCTAAAATATCGCTGGATACTGAATTCGTTAAATCGTAGAGCAGACATGAAATTTCTTACATTTATTTCTGGAAATCTCGATTTTGAAATTTTTGAAATTAAATGTATTACATATGTCAATATTTAAAAAGGGCAATAATATAAATCTGCTAAAAAGTTTAATTTAATCTCTCAAACAGATTACATTTTTCAATAGAAATTTGAGAATTCGCACGTCTTCTTTTAATGATTTGATCATTCTATTTCAGTTTTCGGTTGCAACGAATTGATTCTGATTCAATTACAATTTCAAGAAATTTTAAAAGTCTATATTAGTCTTTTGTCGAATCACAAAACTTTACATGATATCAATGTGACAATAATCAAACTAACGTCAGACGTTTCTAGAACCAAATTCTTTTAATTTCGAACATAAAATAAGTCAAAGGACTTTTCAATTGTTGAGAAAAGTTATATAGTCGATATGAATCAAAATTCCAAGGAAAACGCGGCAAAAATATTTCCGATATGATTAATGAATAACACCAAAATATATTGGAATACTCTTAGTCTGTCAAAATTATTTGAGAGCGTTTTAATCACTGACTGCGGTAAATTTCCCTCCATAATAGAAGTTCATCCTATATTAGAAGTCTCCTACGAAGAGTTCGATGTGAAAATGTATTATAAGCCCATGAACTTGTGTTAGGTCGGTGAGTTTTCAAAGTTTTATGAAATTTTATCTTCCTTTCATACGTACTGATAGTTAACATTGTTTTTATTTGTACACAGCTTTTTCATCTCATTGTTTTTTTGTAATTTATTATATATACAGGCATTTTTTTTGTGTGTTTCTATATTAAGGTTCAAAGAGTTTTGTAAGATTAATTAAACTAATCCCAAATAAATAGTCAAAATGGTTGAAACAATGAGTCTCTTCCCATGTCGCCAAAATCGACTAGGTTTTGATGATTAATCGCGATTTCAACAAAACTAACGGTTAATCGCGATTTTTATGTGAAAATTAATGATAGATCGCGATTTATCGCCGATTTTTTGATATAAGCGATTAATCGCGTAAAATCATCTGTTTTGGTGATACTGTATAACAATCGCGAGAAATCGTGAGTTTTTCTGGTTTAAGAGGATAACTGATTGAGAAGGACCAATTTTTAGGAAAAAACGCTTGGAAAATGATTAAAATAATTAGACGTATATTTTGAATTACGGAACTCAAATCGGAACAAAAATATATTTAATTATTGGAATATATAATATTTTTATAAATTTCGTTCTATATGGTGAAATGAAAACTACCAACCAAGTATCTAGTCACTTTTCAATTCAACAGATACGGGAATGAACTCATTGACATTTTTATTATATACATTTCAGTAGCAGTTTTGTTTTTACACATATGGCATCTATCATATATGATCAGTATTAATTTAAAGAAGTAACGCTCGTCCAGGGACTCGCTCAACTCTTTCTCGCAAAATCGTGTTCTCCAATGCTACTAAGGTTTTTTTTATACGATATTTTTAAACTAACACCGGATTCGAATACCTGGACCTTGATTACCTTTCTAACAACTCTTATAAAAAAGTTTCTTTGTAAAAAAAAATTATCTTTTGTGTAAAAATTTTAAAAAAACTAACATCGGATTCGAGTTTCTTGACTTCAATTACTCTTTAGTAAAACTTTTTAAGAAGAAATCTTTTTTACTGGTTTCACTTTAGTTTTTGACCAATCGGTGAAGTGTGGACATACAAGCAAACAAACAATTTATACTTGGAAGATTCTTCTCCACAAGAAAGAGAATAAAATTGAAAACGAACTTATTAACCTCTTATTATATATATATATTTAAATAAGTTTTATCTTCATTTAATATCTATTATATATGATGATTGTTAATTTGAAGTAGGAAGTCGACAACGAACTCATTGACCTCTTATTATATATGTTTATGTAAGTTTCACTTTTTATTTATAATAAATTACAAGTAACGCTCGTCTGAAGACTCGCTCAGCTCTTTCTCGTAGAAATCGTGTTTTGTAAATTATCGTCAAGCTATTCATTTATAAAATTTTAAAAGATCGAAGTCAGATTCAAGTTCCTGGACATTAACGTCCATTGACCAAATTTCATAACAAACAAATGCTTTTTGTTAAAAATTTGTTGTTTGTTTAAAAAATTGATCGTCAAAAAATTTTTATGCAACTGACTTCAGATTTGAATTTCTCGCCCTTGATTACCGTTCGGTCAACCCTTATAAAAAAATTTTTTTTGTAAAAAAAGTGATCCTTTGTGTAAAAAAATGAATCTGAAAAAAATTTCAAAAAAACGACCACCAGATTCGAGTTCCTCGACCCCGATTACCCTTCGGTCAACCCTTATAAGAAAATTTATTTTTGTAAAAAAAGTGATCCTTTGTGTAAAAAAATGAATCCGAAAAAAATTTCGAAAAACTAACTTCAGATTCGGATTCCTCGACCCCGATTTTCCTTCGGTCAACCCTTATAAAAAAAATTTATTTTGTAAAAAAAGTGATCCTTTGTGTAAAAAAATGAATCCGAAAAAAATTTCGAAAAAACTACCACCAGATTCAAGTTCCTCAACCCCGATTACCCTTCGGTCAACCCTTATAAAAAAAATTTTTTTTGTAAAAAAAGTGATCCTTTGTGTAAAAAAATGAATCCGAAAAAAATTTCGAAAAACTAACTTCAGATTCGGATTCCTCGACCCCGATTTCCCTTCGGTCAACCCTTATAAAGAAATTTTTTTTTGCAAAAAAATGGTCCTTTGTCTAAAAAAAATGATTCTCAAAAAAATTTTAAAAAACTAACATCAGATTCGAAGTCTCCGCATGGAAATACCCCTGGAAATGTCTTTTCGGAAAAATCGATTTTCGATGTTTTTCTGACCCTGCGGACATACAAGCAAGCAATCAATCAAACAAACAATTTATATTTCTAAGACTCTTCTCTACGAGAAAGAGAATATGTGAGTTCATATAGCAAGTCTTGAACTACTTTATATATTTTCTAGTTCAATTTTAGTTGTGAACAAGTATTTACAAATTCAGGTAAAATAATACATAATCTTTTCTTCTTGTCTTAATAAATTAACTTTTTTTTAGACGCATCATGTCAATTTTTTGTTAACATCACAATAATCAAGGTTAATATTTATTAACAATATGTTGTTATTATAGTAAACAAGTCATGTATGATATTATAATTTTAGTACCATTATTTTGAACAAGATTATATAATGACATTCATTCTTGAAGAAATTAGTTGAAATCCAATTCATGTTTTCATTTATAATTTATTTCTGTGAAAACAATTTATGCGTTTTATCAATACAATGAAACTACTATATTGCTTACATTTGAACATTTTTTAATTTCTTTTGTTTTTATGAAATTATGCTTTATTGTATTGGATTTCTATTGACTTCTATCATAAGTTGATTGAAATTAACTTAATTAAAAGTAAAGCTGATTAAAAAGCTCTGTGCAGATTTCTTTGTTAGTTTGAAAGTATTGCAAAGATGACAAAGAAAAAATCGCGATTTTTTTCAAATATCGGAGAAAAAATCGGTAAAAATCGTTTATTTAGGCGATTTATCGCGGTATAATCTCACGATTAATCGGCCTAACATATCGCGATAAATCGTCGATTTTGAGCCGATTTTGGCGACATGGCTTATGCTTATAGAAATTTCTGCACAACAGTCATATTAATAGTCTCCCGATAATAGAAGTCCTCCCTGAAAACTTCGAGCAGTAAATAGTGTAGAAGTCATTGGTGACTTATATTATTGGGGTTGAGCACTCATTTTATAAATATTATCGTAGATTATCATAGGACCTTGTTCTCTTTTCATCTTATATAGACCGTCACAAATATCTCTTTGCGTTATTAATATAATCAATATACAGTGATTGTTTAAGACATTAGACCAATCATTACCTTGTTGTTGCGTTTGTTGTTGCTGTTGCTGCTGTTGTTGATGGTGTTGTTTTTTTCCGATGAGTTCAAATAACCGAGATATAAATTTAACAAGATAAGGTGTAATTAGACGCAACGAAACAGTAAGACCACCAATCATAGACACTAATTTAATCATCACTTCAAGAAAAGTATTTGTACGAATTCTTTCAGAATAAGTACAGTAACTTGGTGCACATGATTTATAAAAGTCACTGTAAGAAGCCTTTGGATTCCATTGTTCTATCATCATTTCTTTAACTATTGTTCCAATTGAAATATTCGGAGGAAAACGAGTCAAGTTTGAATCATAAAAGAGAGGCTTAATAACAAGTCTCCATGGGAATAGTGGAAGGGTTTTGTAATCTCTACTAATAGAGCGAAATAAAACTACAAAGCAATCTGATTCTGCATAAAAACATTCAAGTGTTGATATCAAAAGTGAATCAGTAGAAGAACAACCTTCAACCAATCCTGGCATAGTATACGAAGAATAATAAGATTCACCGGTGGTTGAATCAAGTAAAGGATAATAAATGGCAGCCAAATTTTGACAATGAAAATGAGTTGCACAAATACATTTATCCGATGTATCATCTATACCATATCTTCCACTTAAATTAAATTTCACCTAAAAAATAATAAAAATTTATGTTTTGTTATCACTAAATTATAATGAAATCATTTCTCAATTTCAAAATAAAAAAAAAATTTAAAAAAGTTAAATTTTATTAAACGATCTTTCTTATTTGGAAGATCTCCTAGAAAACATAATTTTGCTAAATAATCATTTATGGTTTGTTTATATATTATTCTGTCGTCTTCTTATTTCTTACTTTTATCTATAAATGTTTTTGTTTAAATATTCTTTATTAATCTTTTCAATTTACATGTTTATCTCGTTTGCTTTTCTCTTCTTTCAATAATCTATATATACAAATAAATATCGGTCTAATCAAGAGGGAAAAGCGGATCTTAGATCCTCGGATCCTCATGGATCCTTGGATCCTGCGATAAAATTAATGTATTTTAATAAAACTGTGAAGGGAGGAAAAGCTGAACCTGAATTGTTGAACCCATTAGAGTCCCACGAAAAACTTGATATGTTTCAATGATACTACCTAGTATCGTTAAAATATATCAATTTTACTATAGGATTCAAGAGGATCAATGAGGATCTAGGATCTGCTTTTTCCCCCTTGGGTCTAATATACTCTCCTATACTAAATTCTTATTCATATGTAAATTTCAAATATAAATTCAATGATCTTGAATTCATTCCATCTCTTACTCTCATATCTTATCTATCGATGTCAGTTTTAATTTCATTTTGGATATGATGTACCTTTTAAAAACATATTTAAATTTTAAATAAGACAAACTGAAAATAAAAATCTCAAATGGAAAATTCTGATTCCATTTTTATAGTAGTATCATAGCTGAAAGTTGATTTCAGTAATTGAAAATCTTTATAAATATTCCATTATTCGATTATTGAATTGAACTATTTTGGAAGAGAAACATCGTGTGTGTTTGTTTTCTCGACACTTTTAATAAAAGAGGAGAAAAATATTTGAATATATGGGTTCAACTTATATAAAGAACAATTTTTTTACAACGTTTAGTTTCTTTTGAAGATTACATGCTGTTCTAATAAATGATATTTGTTGAGGTTCATAGACTCATTATTTTTATTTATATCCATATTATAAAAAGTATCAATAAAGTAGATTTTATTCAATTTGTACATCATCTACTAAAACACAAAACATTCTATTGTGACCGCAATTATTTTGTGATAGAAAATAGAGTAATCATCATATAGAATATATATTCAATACCTTGTTTTTATCTCAAGAATTGAATAAGTTATGAATTCACTTTTCCTAAATTTGTATCTTTTTCTTTTATGTAAATCAATCTTACAGTAAGATGAAAACAATAGTATTATACACGATGTCTCAAAAGTCTTGGGGAAAAGGTAATTCAAATATCTATTATATAATTCAAGTGACTTCATTGATTTGCTTATAAAATGTTAGTATGCTCTTTAAACTTTTCAGTAGTGTCAAACTTTAAAGTTGAATTCAAGCACTCAGTTATTTACTTTAAGTATTGAAGTATTTCAAATATTCAAGTACTCAACTTCTTCTTAACGTTCCCCTCTTATTCTCAGCTGACTGTGTGAGATTTTGGTCTCCCTCCCCTTCCCAGGAGTCCGTCTACACCCTTACGAGCGAACATCTTAGGTGCTCCCCTCGAATATCAAGGAATTTTTTTTCTATAGGTACTACATAGTACCCTAGTGAAAATCCTAAAAGGATTTGGTTTCCTGTCGCTTCTTTAAAAAGTTATGAATGTTTAAGTTTGCCCGTATAGTGTATCCATACAATTTGATTGAAAGTCACAGTGTAGTCTTGTATTGGAAATAACTTTTGATGTGAATGTGA